>WTXG01000097.1:0-138626 GCA_022496185.1 Multifurca ochricompacta
AGTTCCACGACCGACATCCAGAAGCACCCAGAGACAGTTAAAAGGAACCAACCCACAGACCCCGAAGAAACCCCCCAGTACATGCTCTCTCAGCAAAGTCCTACTACCATCCAATCTATCATGTCTTTCATTGCTGCCAATGCCGCCGTCGACGCCTTCGCTGCCACAAACGTAGTTGTCGAGAATTTCCCCTCTACTCATCCCTCCACGTGCCCCTCCTCCCCTATCGACTATGAAGCCGCAGAGGCCTGCGTCAAAAACCAATCCCCGAACCCAAACGACGATTTCACCCATTGCGAAGACCCCCATCCCAATGACCTACTCAACGGAGAGATCGACGACGAAGCCCCCGAATTCCCGTTCATCCCCAATAATCCCAACTCGTCAATGTACTTCCCCTTAGAAATCACAATGGCCGATGGATCCACAGCTATCGCCAAGTACATTTACTATACCAATGGTGGGATGGATGTGGCGGGGTGTATGAAGAAGGACGGGCCGGTTTACGGAGCTCCCGTCTACCTGGAGGAAAGATATACTGGTCGACTCCATCACACGCTGACAGACGAACAGTTGGGTCATCTTGCGCGGAGGACTGTCGCGCCTTCGCGATTGATGAGGTAATAAACGACATGAGACTACCGCGCTTGAAGGCAGAAGTTATGAGGCTGAGGAAGAGTATCACCTTGAGGAGGACGCTGAACCAACAGTACAAGGAGCACGCAAAGATGATGGCAAGGCTGACGAATGGGATGTTCCAGCTGGAGTCGGAGATTGTGGACATCAGAAAGAGGTTGGAAGCGGGGGATGCGTACCAGACTATTGCTGAAAGGTACGTGGACACTTATGCACGACCCCTCCCCCCTCGAACCTTGGGTGCGGCTCCGACGCTGCTGCCGACCCGACTCGAGATGCCACGACTGCATGAGAACCCGCGCGGGGAAACCTGCTGGCGATGTGATAGCAAGTATCACATAAGCTGGAACTGCCCCCTTAACCGCAAGTGGTGTCGACACTGCCGAAGCAACCTCCACTGGAGCCGACACTGTATCTTCCGACGCGTAGGAGTGGCCCCGACTATCACCAATCCGTCGGGCTGGTGTGGCAAGTGCCTTCGCCACAACGCCGGGCATAAAGAAATCGACTGCCCCATCTACGACTTATGTCGCGCATGCGGCCAACGCGGCCCATATGGATTTCTTCGCACCCACGCGTGCCCGCAGGAGTTGGAGTCGTACAGCATGGATGACCGTAATGTAGCTGACGATTACCTGGACCTGGTACAGGATGATGACGGTACGAGTCGTTTCTAGCCAGGTCTGCTAGAGCCAGAAGAGGGGGTGATGTTACGAACCCCATCCCTCCCTGTCTTTTTCTTTTTACCCAACGACGACCCCTCCTTGCCACCTACTCTCCACTACCAGATCACGTCTCCATCGTGGGATCCCTCACATGCCCTGCTTCCTTCCCCGTGACCGTCTTTGCCCTTGTTTACATTGCTGTACTTCTGTTTGGCCCGCCGTTTGCTTATCTCTTATCCCTTATCTCTAAGACTGGACACTTACTTAATTCCCTATCAGAAGCACGGCTTTACGCCCTCCGCTTTCGTATATTCGGGCCCACATGATTCTAGGTTATCTTATCTCGTAGACGCCCACTCGATTACGTATATAAGTCCACTGTAGCTACCTTGTAGACCTCAGACTTGACTTATTGAATACATCGGTGCTTGTCCTCTGGACTCCCCTTTGTCCCTTGAAACGTCTGTCTCAGTGCTTTCGGCACTTTCCGCTCAACATCGTCTTAGAGTACAGCCTCTAGGACTTTGACTCATACCCTCTCAACTCCAAGGGATCTTATTGGTCTCTTATCCGAACCCACTTAGTACGCTGTCGCACAAGTCATGTGAAACGTCCCACACCGGACGTAACACCTGCTCCCATCCCCGTGACCCAGTTCCTATCTGTTGACGCGTTGTTTGCTTATGTTTGCTTCCTTATCTCTTTATCTCCTTATCTCCTTATCCTAAGATCGGACACTTACTTAGTACCCTATCAGAAGCTAGGCTTTACGCCCTCTGCTTTCGTATATTTGGGCCCATCTGACTCTGTACTCTTATCTCATAGACGCCCACTGAGTTACGTATATAAGTCCGCTGTAGCTACCCTGTAGACCTCAGACTTGACTTATTGAATACATCGGTGCCTGTCTTCTGGACATCTCCTTTGGTCTCTGACTCAGTTGTCTCAAGTGCTTCTGGCACTTCTCCGCTCAACATCGTCTTAGGGAAGCGTCCCTTTGACCTTGACTCATCCCCCTTACACTCCAAGAAGCCTTATTGGTTTCTTACCTGACTCTACGAACTACGCTGTCACACAAGTCGTGTGGAACGTCCTGCACCGGACGTAACAATACATCTGTTTTATTAACGCGCAACCAATTCTGCCAGTCTGGCACTATCTAAAATACACTCTAGACTACTTTAGACTGTATTGTAATCTAATTATCAAATTAGTTTGCTGAAACAAGGCCCGCGTGTATCTACAAGCTGCATGGGGCAGCGACTACATTGCATCGCATGGTGGTCTGACCTCCTTCCTATTAAGGAAGGTTGACTTAAACGCACCAGGACAGTCGCGCTTGTATGAAATGAAACCAGAATAATAAAATAATAATGTAAATAAAGGATCCTTTTAATCTTCTGAACATAAACCAACAATATTTGAGGGATCTTGAGTAGCCATAAATGAATGCGTTGTGTCCAAATGCTTATCTCCTTGACCGGGATGGCCCGGGCCATTTATCCGAAATGCGCAGAAACGCAAAGAACAGTCACGCTCATATAAAATTGAAACCAGAATAATAAAATAAAAATGGAATAATAAATTATCTTAATCTTATGAACATAAAATAGGAATCTTTGAGGGATCTTGAGTAGCCATAAATGAACGCGTTGTGTCCAAGTGCGTATCTCCTTGACCGGGATGTCCCGGGCCGGATGTCCGAAATGCACGATGCAAGTAAAGAACTTGCACGCGTTTCATTTTATGGGTAACCCAGGTATCAAAACAATTATCCAGGGGTTACCCCTGCAAATTTCTATGTGTTCATCAAATTATTTTGCATTCTGTGTGGTTATCTGACAGGCTTTTCATCAATGTTCTATAACATCCTATCTAATCATCTCTGTATACTGTATTTTAGTTGTGCTTGTATAAAATTGAAAGCAGAATAATAAAATAAAATGGAATAATGAATTATCTTAATCTTCTGAACATAAAATAAGAGTCATTGAGGGATCTTAAGCAGCCACAAATGAACGCGTTGTGTATCTTCTTGGTCCGGGAAGGCCCGGGCCGGGTATCCGAAATGCACGATGCAAGTAAAGAACTTGCACGCGTTTTCATGGGTGACCCGCGGGTTACCCGTACCCGTAGTGACGGGTACGGGTACGGGTACGGGTACCAATGAGGATACCCCAGGGTTACCCCTGCCAATCACTATTGATAGCTGGGATCAATTGATCTAACCGAGTATCGGAACGTCTGCCAAAACAATCAACAATGTATTGTTTGTCTCTATGTACATCACGTGTGGAACAGGTATAGCGCAGCTTGCTACATCACTGCTAGCTATCTCACCTTGATTAGACTTAGAGGCTTAGCTGTAGTCAATAATGCAATAGCAACTGCTTTATCTATAGCAGATCTATGTACTATATTGGCTACTGGTTTAAATGAACGCGTTATTGAGTTATCTCATCTAATGATACGATTTGATCACATGTCAGATCTTAGATGAACATGTTTTTGAGTTGTGTTATCTATGCGTGATCGTAATCATGTCGAACCGCTATCCCGGAACCTCTTGTACCGCTATCTTGGTTCAACAGAGTTTGCTGTTGTTTACTTTACATCACGTGATTCGTCAAACTGCGGGGTGAATTGCATTCACTCACTCCCTCAACCCATTCCAAGTCTTGGTGTACTGTACTGAAATTCTCGGCACCATCAGGTGTAATCAGCATGACATCCTCGATGCGCACCCCTCCAACCAATTCATATCGAGATAGTACCTCACAGTCAATAAACTCCAAGTTGCGCATATCAGAGAGTAAGTGGTAATGGAAGTATATCCCGGGTCGACCGTCTATGATGAGAACATTAGTTGCAGACTTTGACCCTCGAAATGAAGCCAAGCAGGCAGGCAGAGAGGGTGAAGAAGTAAGACGCACCACGACAATACCTGCCTCAAGAGGCAACCGCAGCCTCAGATACTCGTAGAACTTCTCGTTATCCAGCTCTGCTCCGCCACGTCCTGTGTCAACAATTTTCACCAGAATCCTGCTCAAGTCCTTTAAGTTGTGACTTAAAGGATCTTCACCCCAGTGTCACCAGCAAGGCCTATTGCCTTTGCCTTTGACTTTGCCTCTCATGCATGCCCCTCTTGCAGATTGTGGGCATCTGAACCTTTGAATAGACTGCAGCTTGTTGTAGCTCAACTTGAGACTTTGACTCGTCTTGTCTTTGACAGCTTGACTCTGGACTTGCACATGTTCCAAATCTTGAGGACCTCCAGCCCTGGTATATTACGTAGTAGTTACTAGGGGACCCATTGTACTAGTAACTGCATGACTTAGACAAAGCCTTGAAGCACTTTTCCAATAAACTCAATCAAAAAATAAACTCATAATAAAAATAAAGTATATATGACCACTCTTGCTTTAGGAAGCTGCATGCAGAATACAAATTAGATTTTAAAATAAATAAAAATACATCCACACCCACAAATAGGGCATAGGGCATAACATGGGTGTGGGTCCGGGGTATGTGGTATAGGGGTTTAACCTGTAGTCGCGGTGTCACAGGTTGGTGTGGGTATTTCCACTCTATTTGTCCTTGTTACTGTTGAGACGGGCCGGTAACGACCGGATAGTTGAAGACTAATCCAAAGGGCTGATTCAGAGACAATTCCACATTGCACGCACAACACGTTCCTTCGTATGTTATCACAACTAAGTAGTTATGTTTCTCTCCTTATTGTCATGCTCTTCTCTGTATGCATTCACTTCAGTTTTGACCACGATAACTGACACATTTTCGCTGTCACGTGTTGAACTAGCTTAACCCCCACTCACTTACACAATCCACAATCTTTTTCCCCTTGGGGTTTTTCACCTTCATCACTCCTTCTAGTTGACTCAATTAGTTCACAAACAAGTAGCTACTCTGTCCCGTAGTAGCCGCGCGATTGAGCTCAGGCCTTGAAGCACGTAATGAAATTCGATTTTAAAAAAGACCACAATAACTGAACTTATCCGGTACCTAAATAAGTAGCTTTAAACACTACGGGTTTTAATCGTACCGTGTCTTAACGGGTACGGTGTAAAATTACCCGCGGTGTGACTCGTGTTATGCCTACCCACAAACAATATGAAAAAATGAACAACTCAAGCCCCACCTCACCACCCTGCTTCGGCTAACACCCCTTCTTACTACTCAAATTCTTGGCTGGTACATGAGTCTGTACGAGACTAGCAGGAAGCCTGTGAAATTAGAGTGTTTGTCATCATACATGTTCACGTACACCTCACCATCAAACCAGCGCGTTTGTTCTCAGTCATATGGAAAATAAAGCTCGATCGCCCTGCAATTCAACGCCGGCTTTCCTCCACAGGGTACTGAGATCGATCAGGTGCTATAAACCATTTTTAAAGGACCATTGGGCCCATGTTCCACCCATAATTTCTTCTCACTTCTCACTACAGTGAGCGCAGGTCCCTCGATGGTTCACCAGTATCGCAACCACCCTATTCGAGGGCTTTATCTACTCTATGAGCTCATTACTGTGTTGTCCTTCCGCCTTCCCTATTGGATTTGGCGGAATTTATTCAGGTCGCGCCGGCCGAGGTCCTCCTGGTCATTGAAGAAAGCTGTTGCCGTCGAGTTGGTGAAGCGGACCTGGCTAATATCTATAAGGCAGGGTTACACTCTTTTAAACAGTCTAATTGTTGCTTATCAGTAGTTTTTTTTTTTTCAGGGTTGACAACATAAGGTTCATAGCTGACCACACCAGGGTCACTCAAGATCCTGATGTCAAGCATGTCTGGCTAAACCCCACCCCCGATCTGCTAAACAGCAAACTTCGAGCGTATGCCGCCAAAGCTAATGTCGTTCCGGCGAGCATTCCGGGATATTGGTTCGACAAGAAAGGTGTCGACACCCCTATTGGAGCCCGCCCGCGTCCTGGAGAGAGGGTCATCTACACGTTGCACGGAGGCGCATACTTCCGATACTCCGCAAGCCCGAAAGATTCTCCCGCCAACATCGCGCGTGGCTTGTTGAAGCACTGCCCAGGCGTGGACCGCCTCTTCGCGGTGGAGTACCGCCTCTCGCGTGCTGCACCGGAGGACATCGCGGCGAATGCATTCCCCGCAGCGCTACTGGATGCCATCGCGGGATACACCTACCTCGTGGAAACAGTCGGATTTTCGCCTAAGGATATCATCATTGAAGGTGATTCCGCGGGAGGGAACCTCGCACTCGTCTTGACACGCTATCTCGTTGAAAATGTCGGTCTCGTCGCCGGCCTCCCTGCCCCACCCGGCGCTTTGCTCCTCCTTTCTCCTTGGACAAACGTCTCTCTCGGTCTTCCACCGCCAGGCTCGCGTACAGCAGCAAATTTCAATGCGGATTACCTCACGATACCCGACGGGGGCGACTATGCACTCCGCGCTTTCCTTGGACCGCACGATCATCTGGATCCCTACATCTCACCGGGCAGCACCGATCCGCGCATGCCGCCTGTCTCCTTCGAGGGCTTCCCACCCACCTTCGTTAACGCAGGTGGCGCCGAACTCCTCATTGACGAGATTTTGGTACTGGTGGAGCGCATGAAAAACGACTTGGGTGAGAAGGTGACATATTACGAGGCACCGGATGCCGTTCACGACTACACCCAGTTCCTATGGGCCGAGCCGGAACGCACGAATACGCTCCAGGAGATCGCTAAGTGGGTAAAAGATGTTTGAGGCTTGGTTTTTTTGATTCATTTCATTCTACGAACGAACAAACCCTACGTCTGAGAAACTCGTAATTGCGATTTTACTTTTAGCTCCTCACTGGGGGGCATTTTACAATTCTGTTAACGCCAATTAGATCCCAGGGTTGATCCTAAAATGATCCAGTGCCTCTTGGTTCCGTTCAACTTCTAGAAGTTAATTTATGATGCTAGTATGTTTTTACGAGGACGGAGCTAGAAACATACTAGCTCCGTGCTTATTACTTGCTTGTGATTGTCCCCCGGCCCGGGATAGGCCAGCAAAATAAATATCTTGATGTGATTGATCATGATATGTGATTGTTTATATATTCACCACCGACCCTTGATTTTGTCGTTTGTCATTAACCTGGCCATAGTCGGCCCTGGAGATAGAAGTGAAGCGTGGGGCTTGGACATTATTGACTGATCCCGTGTCGTAAAACACGTTACCTGGTGGTCACCATGAGTTGCGAGGTCACTCGCTATTTCACTAGCTCCTGGGCAGAGTCTTGGTTTCTTACGCGTCCATTAACACGCATGCTGATGATGGCCCGTTTGATCCCCTTCCTGCCTCCTGCCGGCTACTCCCATGGAGTTCGAGGCTCATCCTTCTGGCAGTTCCCCTTATTCAATGGCTGTGTGTCGCAAGGGTGGGAGGCGGTGTGTTGCAGAAATAAACTGATAAAAATGACAAATGACATTTAGAAAAAACAAAGCGAGTAAGCGAAGCACGTGAAGAGAACGGGTAGTGGTGGCGAGAGTCAAAGTACGCAACAACGACATTCATACGCACGCACGTACAAAACCGACGCGCGCTACGTGAAAGCAACTGTCAATCGGTTTTTGATTGTGCCTTCCGAGTCAGAGAACTTGGCGTCCAGCCAGTTGGCCTTGGCACTCGAAGCATTTCTACTACTCTCACTGCTGCGCTCTCAAAGTATATACCATGTTCGCCCTTTCTACAGACGCTGGCCGGGAACGGATCAATGTAGGCCGAAAGTTGACCGGACTGCCGGTACTTGACAGACCTCGAGTGGCTACTGAATCTGAACATTTCGCTCGCTCGTTTATGATGGGTTAAGATACAATCTTACATTCCTTTATGTATCACAGTACACTCTTTTTGACAGTATTTAAGGACATCCTTTCCTATACTTTTCACTTCAGTTTTGATCGATCACCATAACCGTTATCTCGCTCATCTAATTACAGCTGTACTCAACACGTCGATCTAGCCTCCATTTCTCCATTCTCTTCTTGGATCTTAGGGAATTGATCGACCCATTACGTTGCCTGGATGGGTGGGGAGGTGGAGAGGGTGTGTGGGATTTCCGTCACGCTTTCGTGCTGTTAGCACACGTCAGTAGGTTTGGCGAGGTTATTATGGTTATCTAGGTTGATAATCGAACCTCTACACAGAATGGAGGCGGATATAAAACGGGGGGGAGAACCAACCTAGGATAATTTGAACTTGTCGTGAGCGTGCACTAAAGTGAACCTTTTGTTCGTTTTCTCTTTGTTTGTTTCTTTGTTTCTTTGTTTCTTTGTTTGTCTCTTTTTCATTTATTTTTTCCTTCTTTACGTTAGAAGCTTTCCGTTGCTGCGCGTTGCTTTGTAGTTGATGAAGAGGGGCGCCGCGGACGTAGCCAGAAGTGAAACACTAATATAGGTACAATTGACAGTTCATTACACCTTACAAAACAAACATGATCCCAAGAGCATTATTTAGAGAATAAAGATACACCCGGCTTTGCGCGGTTTTGGGTTATTCAACAACTACGACACGAAAACGCAGGCCCCTCGCAACAAAAACTAAACATTCTCGTTGAAGCCGAAACTTGACGCCCGATCGTCGCTTCTTGATTCTGGTTTGATCTGAACCATGGGAATTCCGACTGGAAGCTGCTGGCGGTGTTGGCCGGCATCTGTAAACGACGAGGTGGCGTAGCCAAAGTACACTTGAGTAGGAGACGACGCGGCTGCTCCACAGCCAGGGCGGCTAGTTGGTGTGTGTGACAGGCCAAGCGCAACGCGGATGATGATGAGTGCCGGTGCTATACCCTATATACACGATGGGACATGTGGTCGAGAAAAAAAAGAAAAAAGATTCCATAAATGTCTGTATGTATGATGATATAATGATTACGTACGTAAATCTGCACGGCAATTACACCGACAATGCCCTGCGCGGGGTGCTGCATGGCGAAGAGGACGACGAAAATGAGCTGCACGACCAAATAGAGCGCACCGCTCTCGACAACGATATCAATTGCGGCGCGGCCGATTCCTGACGGGAAGTGTAATCCTCGTAAATCCCGCGTCCGTCGAGGAGAGAGGTACCAGATGCGCGTGGCAATGAGACCGGTCACCAGGACGTTTGTGCACAGCGGGAGAATGAAGCCTGCTAGACCCAGAGGTACCAATGTACTGGGGGCCATTGGCGAAGACGGGTTGATGTGAAGCAATAAGTCGACGAGTTCCGCGACGCACGCTGCAACGCGACGCGATTGGTGAGCGTTGTTGGTCCCGCGATTTTTGAGTTACGAGTGGCACATACCCAGCCCTCCAATAGAAGTGAGACTCGGCAGGACAATGACCCAGTAATTCTTTGACCAGAGCAACCAACAGCGGTAGATGAGAATGACTTGACCGAGAAAATCCGTGACCGAGATGAGGATGTCAGCGCCCACGAGCACGCTCGTCTCATTCGCGAAACCATTGACCCCCGTCGTTGCAAGAACATCGTAGAAGTGACTGAACTCGAGGGCGAAGTGCGCAGAACAAGCCAGATACAAGAAAATACTGATCATGAAAATGGGTCGGTTGAAGCTAGTCCGACCGCGGGAGTATTTGGCCATCAAAAATATGGACAAAGCAAAGAGGGTCGTGTAGCACCCTACAGTGGAAATGAGTGACCAAACGTTCCATTCTGTCCTTGCAGCGCACATACCGTAAAAGAACGTCTCGCAAGCGAAGCCAGCCAAGGCCGCCATGTCATTGTTGATTGCCATGCTCGCCGCAATGCGAGCGAGCGCTTTTACGGGGGGAAGAAAAAACACAGGGAAAAGGTGTGGTTCAGAAAGGCATGGAAACGTGTGGATAAATAGGGACCTTGGACATCGTCAGACGGTCTGCAGCACGAAACGGCCGCGGCATGTGTAGGTGTAGGTATTGGTGAGTGAGAATGGGGTGCGGAAGGATCTAGATTTAATGGATTGAAGAAGTAATGTGAATGAATGTGAAAGAAGGCAGGGCGTATCTCCGTATGAGGCGGGTACCACATGGAACATAAGAGCCTGTGAAGGCTTGTGTTTATGCTTATGAATCGACGATGATAGTCCTGACCACCGGAGAAAGAAGCAGTGTCATCCCGACAACGTCGCGGCGGTTGTTCATCTGCCGCAGACCTCGCTCTGCTTGTGCAATTTGCGAGTAAATAATCACATTCAAGTTGCTTACGACGAGCAACGAGAGATTGGTCCCCATCCTATGGCTTCGCAGTCTGTGGCCGAGGGTTGGTGACATAACCTCCTGTTGTAAACACACATACCTATTGTGTCATCATTAAATTGTCTATGAAATTGCCTTATGAAATTCGAGCTCGCGAGAAGAAAATTGACTGGGATGGCCGTGAAATAAACCTATTTCATCCGTATGGACCCACTAATGGCTCTATCCTTTTGATTCCCCCTGCCTGTCATTGATATGGGCGGCCGCACGAATGACGTTCTGAACATCCATTGGGATCGGCGGCGCCGATCCCCTTGGCGATTATCTTCACAGGAATGATTTACCGTCAAATAATGGAAACTTCTCATTGTCTATCGTACGTGTGCTGGCACAACTCCTAGAAACATGTAATGGACAACCGCGGTGATTTCAGGCTCTTTCGTACAGTTGACTTCGAGAAGCATGACAACTCTCCTCAGCGCATTCACTTAGCTTGCCTTCATCCTCCTAGGATCCAATAACCTGCATGCTCTGTTAATCAGGTGAGAGAAAGAAGCGAGGAGATTCGATTGCCACTCCCACTAGCGGCCTCTAATGAACGCTACGTTGCGAATGATCGTGGTTATCCGTACGCAAATGGCTGTTCCGGATAGCAGCCCCCAAGGCGCTTCCCATGCTTGGGGATGGCAACGAGCCTGATTCTCCACGTTATTTTCCGACAAAAAGATATAGTTTCATAACCACAACCCCCGTCTTATCACCGCCCTCCATCAGAGGGATAACCCTTTTCTTAAATACGGATTAGCGACTTTTTGCCATCAAAATCAGAGCACTAGCGAGATCATTCCTCCAACCTATTGCTCACGGTGCGGCGAACCCGTCTTGTATTTGACCTAGTCAAGACACCGCGAGATGGTATGATACAAAGAAAAACTCCTTGGCAATCTGATTTGGTCTAGAGACCGCGTATCGTCCAGAGTGGCTACGGTAGCAGTTGCGTTACTGTACATGTACTATGTGACGCAACGCTGGCGCTACTTGACGGGACTGGGACATATCATCGTCTCCACCTCAACCCGCTGAGACGATACTCTGGTGGAATCGTGCCTGAGTTACAGTGGAACCGAGTCGCATTGTTGCTTTGATTGACATCTCGTGAGCATGCTCGGGTTCTCCTGTCCTTTAGCTCGGTGCGCTTTCCCAATCGCACATGCCCGCATTTTGCAACAGTCATATGTCCTTTGTCGACTTAAAAGGCTCCAATTTCGCGTGCCGCATGCCCTTTTGAGGACAGGAGTGACGAGCTACAACAGAGTATACTCAATGGTGATAGAGCGTCCTCAAAGTATTGTACGTGTGAACACAGTACTCAAATGTTCTTGGCGGAGGGTATCACCAATTCTCATGTACGGCGTAGAAGATTGAAGGGGTTACACAATGTGCTATCCAACCGTTGCCAACTTATGTTCCCGTGTTATCTTTGTAAAGAAAAAGAAAAGACGTCAGATACGGTCACGTCACGGGAATCTTGTACGCCTAGATCACATGACATCACCACTAAGCCCACCCGTGGTTCACACAAAATGTAAATTTTCAAAGACTTGTTGAAAAGTGGGCAATTAAAGATTGCTCCCTTCGGGGATGCATACGAAAAAATTGGAACGATACAGAGAAGATTAGCATGGCCCCTGCACAAGGATGACACGCTGTTTCAGAGTGGTAGACCTACGGGTCTCAATATTTATTTTTATTTTCACTTTTTTTTATACTAGCATACCGACCATAGCATTGTTTAATTACCCTCACCACAGCTGAGATCCGTTTAACGAATTGCGTGCGTGTGTGCGTGTTCCACATGTCGGGGGCGGTGGTGGCATGCGTTCATCGGGCCGGGTGTGGACGATTTTTGATTCATACACAACAGCTCTCAAAGCCACGCGCATCACCTCACTCCTAGCAAGAAAAGACTCGATTTTGATAAATATGCTTCTAATTTTGAGTTGTCTTCTGTATGTGCAACTTAAGAGAGCAGAGTGTTTCTCTTTCTCTTTCTCTAGAAATGAGTGGTAGCCAGCCAGGTAGCCAGCCAGCCAGGCACTGCATACACATCGCTTGGACCCAAGGGGCAACGCTTTGACCCGGCGAAAATAAATGAAAAGGAAGAACGAAGAGGCTAACTTTTCACCTCGGTTGTGGGAGTTCTAGACTCTTTCTCTTTCTTTCTCTCCTTTCTCTCTTCTTTCACTTTAACAAAGACCTATTTAATATGAACTATTTCGATAAACTGTACAATGACACTGCGGAGTTTTCTCGGAATTCGAGCGTGAAAAAAGGACTCTTTGTCTCGGTTAATGATACAGACACCTGAAGAACACGAGGCGATTATCACCTTGCCACAGCCGGCGGGTCAAAGCGTACATCTTTCCTATACAGGACTAGATGGATAGCCATTGTCATCATATTCAAAGTGTCGCCTTGTGTGAGGTGTGTGTGAGGGGGGAGGGGGGGTGGGGGGTGGCGAAGGGGGCCAAAAAGCTGTGTGAGGTCGTATCTCAGTTATATCATGCTGTTGACGGACACAAGCTAAACTCCCAAGCGAGGCCTTACTTTCGCAAGCGCTGGGCATCCGTCATAAAAGGAGAGTAGAGCCGTTTCTCCCTCCGCTTTTCTCTCCACCACACCACAAAGTTTCACTTTCTTAACCAACCTTTGAATTGCACTTGCATACCGCAACATCCATCACATCACCCATGAATTACATCCACACTATTGATGACTTTCCGGCCACAGAGTACTGGCCAGAATTTTCACTCGAGCAAGGAGGGGACCAGTGGTCCAATTCGTCTCAGTCTGAGGGGATCAGCTTCAGCGAGTATTTCCAGGGTCCCGTATGCGCATATTTCTTTGATCTGTGAGAGGTCATTCACGTTTCTGCACCACAGGACATCCTTTGGGACCCGACGGCCGCAATGAACCCTAGCACCGGCGTAGACGTCAACACCTACGCAGCAGGCACGCCGGCCCCTACTTCACAGAGCGGGGACATCACCCTATTCTCTGCCGAGTTCGACGCCCTACACCCGGTGAGCACAAAACCCATTTTTCAATCGCCTCGCGAATGTCTACTCACTTTCAACCACGCAGGACTTGGTCCCTTGGCTTGTGTCAGCGACACGTATGTCTCGGCGTGATTCCTTCGCCCGCTGTCTTTCATGTTCATCCGGGTACGAAACAGCCCTCACGGACACAAGCACGATCACACTGCCGCAGAGCGACGCGCGAGGGGGAGGGGTCATCCCGTCAGCCACGAACGTCTCTACGACATACGATGTGAGTGCAAATGGCAGAGATTCAAAGACTCCTAGCTCACATTGACACCTCGCAGATTCCCGGGCTGTTAAGCTCGTCCCAGGGCGAGTTGGCCTGGCTCCTTGAGCCAGGTGAATTTACGAGCGGCTCCCCCTCCCACCTCTCCAGCGACGGGAGCATCTGGGAACCAGTCGCACCAGGTCGTGGTGTCGCTTTGCTCGACGATGCTGGCCTCTTGGAAAGTCAGTCGTAAGTGTCACTCTTCTCTGCCTTTTTGCTTGCCGGAATCAGGCATTCGTTTTTGCTGACAACTGGCACGCAGGTTCCCAGTTAGGTGCGGTAAACGCCGGCGCGCCGATAACGACGACGGCCGAGAGGCCGATAGCTATGAATCGCGGCCCCAGAAGAGGGGCAAGAAGAGGGGCAAGGGCAGGATGACCGCCCTCGAGGTCTTGGATGCAGCAGGGTCTACAAGCAGGGCCCGTCACAAGCCTGCAACCAGGACCTCGTCAGAGATAAGTGCTAAATCCAGGGTGGTGGGGCGCGGAGCGGAGAAGCTCGCGGCCTCGAACACGCAGGGAGTTTACCACCAATTCCTGACGGGGCCAAGTGTCCAACAGGAGTTGGTGGGGACCACTGTGTGGGGGAAGCTGCCCCGGGTCGAGGGGAGAGTGCAGAGAGAGGGGATGCAGGAGCAGGATGAGGACGAGGACGGCAACCAGGAGCGGACGGTGGGCGATTACTTCTTGATCCCGAAGCGATTGAAGGACAGGTACAGGGCGCTGCTGGTAGCCACGGAGGCGGATTGGGACAGCCGAACTGTCAGAGAGTTCAAGTGTCGGCTGTGCCCACGCGCGGGGTTCGCCACCTGGGAGGAGTTCAAGCGTCACTGCGACACCATGGAGGCCCACCCCCTACGCATTCTTTTCTGCGACCACTGCGGAGACTTCTTCGCACGATCCGACTCTCTCAGGCGGCACAAGAAGAACAGGCCGGCTGAATGTGTCAAAGTGATGCCAGACATGGCCAGGGTCAAGCTCGCAGAGACCACACGACTTCACGACGAGTTCAAAGCACGACTAGAGAGCTGCCTGAGGACCGGGGAGGAGATGGGGAAGCCATTCGGTATGATCATCAAGGAGCGGTTTCCGGGGTCATCAAAAAAGGGATGCAGGGAGCAAGAGAGCCGAGCCAAGTCACGCTAAAGTTCTCGGGTTGGAGTCGCGAACGACTAGGGACTAGAAGTTAGTTTTATCACCTTTCTATGTTTTTCCTTCCTTTTCTTTTTTTTTTTCCTTCTCTACGTTTGCCGGCCCTACTATGACACATGTGTTTGTAGTGCGGGTGCCATGGATGGTCTTCTTTTTCGCTTTCGCTTTGTCTCAGTTTCGAGTATCTGTTCTACCTTTGTCTTGGTTTGGCTTTCATTTCTCTAACTGTATATATATATATATTGTAAGAGATTCTTAATTGGATTTGAACGAGTGTCCTGAATTACGCACCGTGTGTCTCCCATATGCCTGCAATCAGATTGTCTAAATCGCCTACATGCATCGAAGGTCGAAGTTGAGGTCGGCAAGACATTTTAGAGGCGAGTTAGACCCGAACGCGAACGCTTACAGGAGTGCAGGGGACATGGAAGTATCTAGGCAAAAGGAAAAAATCTATCAGATGTGAACGGATATAGGCAAGGACAATCGATTACGATCGAAAAGATACAACGTTTCCTAATAACGCATGCCTCACTGCCACGATGAATGTAACGGTTTAACAATCCGTACCGGAACAAAATACCAAACTTTCTTCCACACGCGGTATGCGGGACGGTGGGGGTGGGATGGTGTCAATACGCATACACTAAAGATATTGAGTTGGTCCCCCTTGATCATGACCATGCTGCACGACTTGCTGCTGCTGCGCTGTACACTGTACGACACCGACACAAGCACGCACTACACCTGTCACTAGCCGGATCAAACCTTGACACCGTATTCCAATATTAAACAAAGATGAGAGATCCTGCTCCAGCGAGATTTGGAACCCACGCATTGGTCCATTAGTTGGTTGGAGCGAGTGGGAGTGATGGATGAAAGGGGATGGGAGAGGAGAGAAAGAGAAAGGGAACAACGTGAGATCGATTAGGGAGAAGAGAATCAGCAGTTATGTCACACTTTAACTTAGCACCTTCATGCGCATACGCATTCCTGCTCTTTTCTTTTCTTTTCTTTTCTTTCTTTCTTTCTTTCTTTCTTTCTTTCTTTTTATTTGCGATAACACGACAGGCTACCAACAAGATGATTTACTTTATGAATCACAAAATGCTTCTTGTTCTTGACTTGTGACTGACATAACACTGGTTGCTCTCGGCTGACGCCCACGCGTTGTACATGTGCGCGCGTTCTTTTTCGCTTCCCTTGTTTTTTCTGGTGGCTGGCGGAGATGGAAACCCCGAAAACAACCCTCTACCCTGCTCCCGCCCATGATTTTCGTTCCGCACATGAAATCCCGTGAGTCAATTATCTCTTCTCTTTACATTGGGGTTAGCGCAAGGTTCTGGTTCTACTTGGAAGTTACCCCCTATGCCGGGCGAACCTTCGAAACTCGGAAGGGTGTGACGAAGCGGGCTTGGATGCGGCACGCTCGCAGAATATCTGAAGTTACTCCCTTCGCCGCGGTGGAACCAACTTCATGTTCCGAAGTATAAGGCAACCCCCCTGCTGAAAATACGCATTTTCTCCGCCGAACTCCGCCGAACAAGGGGTAGAAACACCTCAGCAAGAAGTCCCGACCATCTTTTGTTAACAACCATTACCCAGAGTGTCCCAATGAAGCAGTAGTAACTCCACCCACTACCCCTGCCCAGCGATGCGGACTCCGAGGAGGGTTGATGATGCTTTCATCAACAATCTCTGGCCGTATCACAAACTGAAAAGGAATGCAAATGCGCCGTAGACCGAAATCGAGGAGACTGTACAATGTCCAGACGGCGCGCGCGGGGGGTTAAGTTGCTTTCTGCTGTACAACTTGAACGAGGAGTCTATATCTAAGGGGCATACATGCTTGGGCTCCTTCATGGCATGCGAAACAGACAGAATGATGAATGATTTGGAAGGGTGTCAACAATTGTAGTAGGGACCACGGGGTTTTCGCCACGAGGGGGTATTCGTGGGTTTGATTTCAACGGTTTCGTAGGGCTAGGGTGTGTGCGTCTGTGTGCGTGCAAGATTGGACGAGGAGAATGCAATGCGTGTTGGACAGTGACAGAAAGAATGAGGCGATAGAAAGAGACACCCCATCGCCCGACGCTTACCGTAAAAAACTGACTACGGCATCCTACAACAATAAACCAATCTGGCGTCCGTATCATTACAAATCAGTTCTCAAATCAACCTGTAGTCGTATTCTTATTACGAATCTCTGGTTCCAACAGTTGTCCGAAGGGTGCTAAGATGGAAGAAATCACAAGTATTACTCAGACAGCCCGCCGCCACCTGAGGAACAACCCCGGGAAGGGACCATCCTCATTCACCTTTCTACCCCACATTGCATTCATTGCCTCCCAACCCCCACATTTCCGATCACGTCTAATGCCAACATCAACTCACCAACATCAATCCTATCATCACCCTGGCAGCGGCAACATCAAGGTGCTCATCCACGACATTGACTACGTGCACCTGACGAGCGCAGAAACATTCAATCGCCGACTGCGAAATGCCGTATCTACTTACTTCATTGCGCCGCTAAATTTAGTTCCTTGATTGATACAAACTCCCTGCAAGAGTAAAAGAAGTATAACTGCGGTGGGGACATAGAGGCAGCGTGGTTCACAAGTAGAGCCTGTCTCAAGCGCGTAACTAAGCCTGAGCAAGGAAATGACCAATCCTTGGCGGCGGGACACGGAGTGGGGACTCATGGTGTCTCACGCTTGGGAGCTTATATCATACCTTGCTAGGGCCCAGTTTACGGCAGGAGTGAATGGGAACTACTGTGTGGGGAGGGCTGTCTTGGAATAGAGGGGAAAAACGCAGGAAGAGGAGCACAGTACCACGTAGACAGCGTGGTACAGCCAGAGGTGGAGAAGGCGTACAGTACAGAGAACAACAAGGATGACAAGCTGATAGTGCCGAGCTCAAATGACGCCAGACAAGGAGAAAATCAAGAGTATAGAGACCAAGTTGCGAGCACGAATGCGGGAGGGAAGCTGGGCAGAGATCATATATATATATGGTGTATAATAAATGGGCGCGTCACACATACAAACAAACACAAATACATAGCCAACATCAGTTCATTTCATGCACCTAGTTGCCAATTAATCTCCACATGCCCGTCACGCCCATCCCCATCCGCAGCCCGTTTCAGTTTTAACCTTGATTGAGAGAGCTTCGAGGGCAGACAAGCACCTATAGTTTCTCGACCTTCCAGACAACGGTGAACTGGATATGAGCAAAAAGAAGCCGAGGTGTGGGCAGTTCCCGAAGACTCACGCTGCGGGATTGCTTGAGACATTAATAGGACTTGCAGTTTGCTAAGAGACGCAGATGATTCACTTTGACCTGTCCGCATATAATTTGAAGTCTTGAACAAACTTGTGTTGCCTCGTCGTGGCGCCCTCATCGAGGTTCCCCAATAGCATCGTCAGACGATTCCGACGCTAGGTGTATGACCACAGTGCGAAAGTACGAGTACATAAGAACTTGAGATTTTGATTTTTGCAATTCATCAAATGCCAGGCGCCATGCACTACGCCTTTAATGGGCTGGGCCACCGACATGCAAGCCAAGCACGGGCTTCAACTGGATAACGTAACAGATAATGTTTCCCACACACAGAGCTCACATTTGTCCGATGTCCAATCCCAAATCCCACTCGCTCTCATGAGATAGCGAATGCTATCAAATCGTGAAGTATAGGATAAATTCTGTTGATAAATTTCGAAGCAATGCCATCGACAAGGGCACTAGATCATATCGTGCATCTCACCCCACCGGAAACGATTCATGACACTGCTCAACAATTTCGCCAACTGGGCTTCTAGTCAGTAAATATGCTGACCTTTCAGACCCGTATTCATCCACTTATGACCGAAACTTTGCCGAAACACATCAATCAGTGTTATCGCTGGAGGCACCCATGCCGATGGCCTGACAGCCAACTCGCTCATCGTGAGCCTTACCCTCCTTTCGTGTCCCGCACCGGCGCTCTAATCCGGGAAAGCTTTAGATCTTTCCCGATGGCCCATACCTAGAACTGATCTCATTCACACACCCCGAATCGCACTACCCGCCCTCCAGCCCATTCCACGATGCGCGCCGCAGCCACCCATGGGCCAACAAGGGGTTCGGCTGGGTCGCCTACTCTTTCCTCGGCGCGCCGCATGCCACGCCCACCCTCTCCGCAATTCTCAATGGGCGCTTACAGGAAGTAGGCAGCGGCACGCGCTACGCACCTGAGGTCGCCGGCGGCCGTAGGCGTCCGGACGGTGTCGAGCTCAAGTGGGAGATTACGGCGCCTGCGCGTTGGGCCGAGAAGGAGGGCGGTACTCGCTTGCCGTTCTTCTGCGGTGATGTGACGCCGCGTGAGTTACGGGTACGTACATTCCCTCCCTCTTGGATTTTAGTATAACAGGGCTCTCTCTGGTGAGCCCCACACCTATGTGGATGTTGCTGTTGCTGTTGCTATAAAAGCCGACGAGCCCCCCCTAAACACTCCCCGCGCTTTTTTTTGCGGCAACAACTGGCAGCTAACCTCTATTTGCTTTTATGCACCTGCCTTATCCTTCTTCCTCTGGCAGGTGCCGACAAGACCAAGATCGATCACGGTACATCCGAACGGTGCGCAGGGAATAGCGTTTCTCTGCGTACTCGCACCGTCTAGCACATTCGAAGCTATCTCTGCCGAACTCATAGCTATCGTTGGGGAGGCCCCGATTGTGAAGAAGTATTCGGCGATGACGACAACGACGACAACGACGAGCGAGCATGTTTGGCTACTCGATCTTCCGGGAAACGTCACGCCCAAACGTCATCCGCAGCTCGTGTTACGTGAACCGGACATGAGGGATGAGGTCGAGGCGCATTTTGTGGAAACTCATGGTGCGGGACTATTTGAGATTGGCGTGCGTGTAGACGAGAGTGGTGGGAAACGAGGCTCGTCGGAGACACCATTTGGAAGGGTGGTTTGGGTACCCGTGTAACTAATGGGCATGGACGTGCTTCATATTATGGAACTCCTGAGGCCAAAAATTAAATTCCGACCGAGAATCTGGAGTCCCTCTCATTTTTGACGTCGTGCTTACTTACTCATGTTCATGTACGCGGCCGTAAACTCGACCACGACATGGTTTTAAACTGCTATGTTATCGCGCACGGTAGGTAATCTACTCTCCACTCCAAGGGAAATTGCGCATTACGTGTCTAGTTTGCGAGCTCAAGCAGGAGCCTTAATGCAAAAAATAAATAAAATAAAAGTAATTTCGATAGATGTAATGTAGGAAGGTAGGTAGGTATTCATCTGTGACGCTACCTCTGCCCTCTCCTTGAATATGCGCTTCCTTTCCTTCTCGATAATGTACCTTCACAACCTAGGATTCTATCTCTGCTGGTTGATAAAGGCAGGGTCATTGTGCACATAGTGCTGATCATGACCTATCCTTCGCCTCCCGGTGCACACACGAGCATCGTAGCGTTAGCGTCGTCGTGCGTCTGTGTGTTGTCGCCCAAGGAGAAACCTCAGCGCCAGTTCAAGAAAGGCCCAATCGACTGCCGTCATAAATCAAAATCTTTCTCAATTGTACGTTGGGATTCCGTAGGTTGGCCCTTGGGTGTGTGTTGGCACTTAATATGTGAGCACGTGTAACCTGTTCGTCTCGTCATTTGATAGCTGCATTTCATAGAGGAAGACCAGTAAGGAATCAAGACCCGCCATAAAAAAATTTTTTTAAATAAACGCCGACGTACCTCAAGAACGACTAACGCATCACCGCACATAGCAAACCTGAACCCTACCGGGTCGGCATCCTGGATCTCTCGCGGGAGGAAAGCCCCCAAACAGAGACCGTGCTGAAACCCATTCTCATAGGCCCATAGCTCGACGGTCAGCAGACTGTCCTCAGCGCTAGGGTGGAAAAGGCACGCTCGATGGTAAGTACGCGTCGGTGTCGTGCGCGCCCATAGAGGACTAGCGAGAGTCTGGGAGCGCAAGGACGCGTTCGTTGCGGCTGCCAGAGTTGGGAAGGGTTTCGAAAACGACAAAACGTGCAAGACGCCTGTGTCTGGTGTGCCGCATGGTGCAGAATATTATTGGGAAAGACGATGTGCGAGTCGTCGAAGATGATGATGCCGTCCGTGGACTCCTTGTTCGATTGATGGGTGAAGACTGGGTTATACTTGTCCTGAAGAGGCTTTCACTAGTGTGGGCAGCAGCATCCATGTCTGGGACGTTTCACGAATTAGGACAATATTGCCATCACCACCATCACTACCACCACCCACCATCACCATCTGTCCAATTTCGGAGGGAATGAGACGCACCTCGACACCTTTCGGTCACATATACACACTTTTAATTTTGATTTTGTGAGTTTTACTAGAAGCTGAACACTCCATGGACAAAGAGTAAGAAAATAGACCGAAAGGGCGAGTGACCGGTGGCTGGTCGCTGCCCTATGTTAACACGAGGCTAGAAATTCATCCATGGTACAGGATTTTGCCCATCCAAAGTAACGTAGAGGTCTCAAATTTCACTATTAGACGTTTTTTCTGTTTAGCTATGCCACATTGTTCCGAAAGAAAAACATTGCCACGACAAGAGTGTGTCGGCGATTACAAGAACCGAAAACATCGAAGCATCATCACCACCGCGCCCGTAATTGCTCAAGCAGCGACGGCAATTCGCTTAGGCGCCTTTCCGATACGCCCTTTTTGTCGGATCGTGTTGGTGATGTCATTGGGAAACCTCGTTTTGAGTTTGTCTGCTCGGCATTCAGCAATAAAGTCTGTGAACATCTACACACACATGTTAGAGAGAAACCATATCAAAGAGAAGTAAAACAAATGAGTTACCCCGATAGTGTCGAGCGGTCCGCCAGCGCTCTCCGGATGAAACTGTACGCCCCATACATGCCGACCTGAATCTGGTGTTGATTTGATACCTTCCACAGACGAATCATTGCAGTTGATGAAGAACGGCTCCCAACCCTCCGGGAATGGGTCCTGAAGCCGAAGGGCATATTGATGATTTTGGCTAAGGTGCATCGCGTTAGTTCCCACAAAGGAGATGGACAGATTAAAACGGCGAGTGGACAAACCTAGTTACGTAAACCCTGCCTGCCTGGATGGACCCGGATGATGCGAGTGCCAACACCGGTTGGTTATGTCCACGATTCCCAAACGTCATGCGGTACGCATCGAGCCCTGCAGCCATACCGATGATTTGATGACCCAAGCAGATCCCAAAAATAGGCTTGTGCCATTCCTCCATCGTGGTGCGCAGTTTGTGCGCTGCGGCCCAGCACTGCTGGGGGTCGCCGGGTCCATTGGATAAAAAGAGACCATCGAATCCGTTGCGGATCGCATTAAAGTCATAATCCCACGGCAGGACAGTGACTGCTGCGCCGCGCCGCACGAGCGCGCGGAGGATGTTGGCCTTGGCACCAAAGTCGAGCACGGCGATCTTAACATCGCCCGCCGGGTTGAGCACGTATGGCTCCTTCGTGGAGATCTGATCGACGAGGTTCTCCTTGCTCGGATCCCAGTATTCGCCCTCCGAGGGTGGCGGCAGGGTGGTGTCGGTGCCTACGGCGAGACGGCCGAGCGTGGTGCCTTGATCACGGAGCAGACGGGTGATCGCCCGCGTGTCGACGCCCGTGACGCCAGGAACGTTGTAGCGCGAGCACCAGGCATGGAGCGATTCGATCGCCGTGTAGTGTGAAAATTTTTCGGCCACGTCGGCTACGACAACTGCGGCACATTGTATGCCGGAGGATTCCAGCACGACGCCGACGTCACGCGAATCGCGAGGGGCAATGTTGTGCGGAACGCCATAATTTCCGATGAGTGGAGTGGTAAAGACGAGTATCTGACCACGATAAGAGGGGTCCGTCATGGACTCGGTGTCTGATACCGCATGAGAATTGTGATCATAACATTAACGGTGTTTGAGTGAAAAAAATAAAATAAAGGTGGACATACATGAGGTGATAGAGGTGGAAAAGACAGTTTCACCATAAATACTACGGTGTGCGCCAAATGAGCGACCAGTGAACGACTGGCCTGTTTTGAGGTGGAGGACAGCCGGAATAGGCGCAGGCGAACCAGCATGGGTTGCGAAGCCACGATATAGGCGAGAAATGCGGAAGATTGGGCGGGTGATCATTCTAGGTCAGTTGTATTTGATCGCTTCAATAGACTGGGAGAGAAAAGACGAGGTCGGCGAGATAGCTGTGTGTTGTTGAAGTGTATAAGAAATAGATAAAAAAAACGTGTATGGAGGAAAAGTTGTACATACTCGTCACGAGTGAGCTTGTCGTAAGTCATATACAAGCGGGTTGCAGTCAGTCAGAAATCACCGAACTGAACGTTGCAAGATGAGGATGAGCTACTTCAAGGTTGAAGCGAAGATTAAAGGGTTAAAAGGGTTTTTATAACTCTCAATGTCTTTTCCCACGCTCAGGCTAAAGGTTGTTGTAGGGCGTAGGGGGTCTTAACTTAAGAATTTATATTGCTTGCTCCTCTATTGCGCAGGTGACAGAGATGTCGGAGGAGGGGTGCGTAGCGCAGACCAAGAACCAATTAATAACCACCACTCTTCTTCTCCATCTCCATCCATGGCTCCTACTTTCCCTCCGCTTCTCCGTGTCCCCCCGCGCGCGCTTCATAGAACTTTACACGGTCAGCAGCAGGCCACTCAATCACTGCTACCAATTACCATCAGGAAGGCATTGGCATTGGCGCGCACGATACACTGGACCATCTGGTCAAAGTTGTTATATCTCTGGAGCTGGAATCTCGACGAATAACGGCGATGCCATCTCTCTCTTCTTATCATTGCATGAACATGAACGCAACCGTGACTCTCCCCCTCTCTGTAGAAACCGGTTCGCGGGGAATCGTAGGGCTTCAAGTTGAAAGCAAGAAATCGAACGTTCGTGAGGTGACCAAACCCGGTCGCAGCTTCAAGAGATTCCCCCATAAAGGAATCCTGGAAGACGCTTGCTTTTTTGTTGCTGCTGCTGCGGATTCTCTGAATACCACTTGCCACCTTGTTTTGTTCTTTTTGCAGGCCATCACTGTCATCGTTGTGCTCGCGTTTTGAGTTATATTTGTCATCGAGAGACTTTGAACTTGGCCGCCTCTAACTCGTCAGTTGATGACCGCGAAAGTAGGCTTCGTCCTCGATCGGTCAACTTAAATACCCTGATCCTATCGAATACGAATCGGCTTGGGCTGAGATAAACAAACCGTATTCCTAGTAATCAGAGTCGCGATAGGCGTAGATAGGCAATGAGGGCAATTGGCTCGGATTGATCCTCTTGCGGTATGTTCCTTGGCCGAGCAAATGTTAAAGTGCCTCCGAAAAAGCGTACCCACATACGAGTCCGACATGATCTCGAGCACGGCGATTCCTGAAACGAGAGGGAAAAGTCGCTCATCGGGGTGTCCTTGAAGCATCCTCATTGCTCGCTGACCTGCACAAAGAGGGCGGACGGAGGTCATACGGTACAGCCGCAAGATGATATCAGACAATTAAGATCAGTTTTGAAAAACAGAAAAACAGACCAAACCCGCGCTACCGCAAAACACGCCCCTTTCGCTAAGATAACGACGACCTCCCTCAGGGATCTGGGAATGTCTCGTCGGAGTTAGTCACATTAGTATCACAGCCGCTACATTTGAACGTGTGCGTCAAATTTTTTTCAAAACAAGTGGTTCGTGAATTCCCTGAAGAAAAACTTGGGCACTGGATTGGATTTGGCATGTTCCTTGACTTGATTTGACTGGTTCTTCTTGCTCTACAAGGAGCGTGGTTGGGGGGCAGGGGGGAGGGTGATTTGGTAGTGATGTGGAAGGGTAGTACGAGACGCATAAACCCCCTACAGGACAAGCGCGCCCTTTGGCTTTCGTTGGGGACTCGCCTGTGTAAGGTATTTGTATTTTGTGAATGGACCTGCTTCAAAGGGTAGAATTTCATTCCGTAAGTACCCTACCAATTGTATCGGATTGTGTTTTTAGCAATTTCTTGAAACCGTGAAGTGGTCCAGTCCATCCGTTCGCTTAAAGCCTAGGTCGAACAGTTGTGGGTAGACTTAGACCAGAGTAGACCAAGGTCATTGATATAGAAAGATGATGGAGGGAGTACCTACAAACATACACCAACCCACTTACACTCCACGCTGCGGAATGGCAGTGATGGTGGTCGCTCAGCAATTGGGACCCCCATCAAGTTGGGCGCTGCTTACTGAAAATTCCGACAGAACGGAATGAATAGGATACGTGCGCGATTCGGGACTCATGGAAATAATGCTGACACCGCCCATCACAAGAAAGATGAGTTACTGCTGTGCTGACTGAACGTCGTACATTTATATTGTTGTTGTTGTTGTTGTTGGCAAAGATGAGCGTGGCACAGCAATTTCAGAAGGCGCACGGTCACTGGCCAATCAATTAGCCATGTCGAATGACCATGGGACCATGGGAACCAAAAGATAAATGATTTGATTTCAATTGGTTTGCTCTTTTATTCTATTATTCTATATACCCACCTCCATCTCTTAAACCTCTCAAGCGCCACGTAAACCCTCTTCTGATTTCGACTCGGCACGGCACATTTAATACGCTGCCGTCGTTACAAAGACATCTTTTCCCCCTTCCTTCCCTTCATTTACTCCCCCCTTCCACTTTTTGCTCTTCCCATTCTCATTCCCCACACAAAGCGATAGAGGTTCTCTGTGATTGATTTAATCAAGTCCATCTGACCTCATGTCGTCCCCCTCGGATTTCTCTAATCTGCCACTGGATGAGTACGAGAAGAGAGTGAGGAATCATGGTCTGCTTGCAGCCATCGCATTCCTGGTCCTGATGCCAATTGGTGTTTTCATTCCCCGATACCTACGTACTTTCACCAACCGGTGAGTTGCTCGAACCACACATTAACAACGACTACGATAACGATAACTGATTCGTGCTTTTTTTTGCCTTTTTGCCCCCTTTGCTCGCAGATGGTGGTGGTCACACTGGATGGTCAACTTCCTTATCTCTGGCCCGGTCGTCTTTGCAGCGTGGGCCATGGCCGGACGAGCTAATAACCTCTCCCAAGCGCCGCTGGATGGCCACAAGGTACGGCCCCCCTCCCCCCCTCCACCCTGTCATTTTTTTCCCATGCCCTGACTCCGTCCTCTGTCTTCTGGATATGTCCGCTCCCGCTCGCGTTTCCCCCCTTCGCGCGTTCGACGAACAGAAACTCGGTTATGCCATTTTTAGTCTGTACATCGTGCAGTCCATGCTCGGACTCTTCATCCACTTTGTTCGCATCCCCTTCCTTTTCGTCGGCCACCGACCACCACAGAATTATATCCACGCACTCCTTGGCCTGACAATCCTCGCAATGGCCAATTATCAGGTTCGATTCCCCCTTCATCTCTCTCATTCAACTTGAGTGTTTATGTTTTTTTTTAAATATAGGTCCACAATGGCATTTACACCGAGTGGCCGCTCATGACCGGTAACGTTCATCCAGTCAAAGAAGCTGGGAAGCATGCTTGGTTGGCGCTTGTCATTGTAAGTAGGGATAACTATAGACGCGCTGCTTTCCCTACAGAACGAAGTACTGAATTTCATCTCATGATCAACAGATCTTCTGGACCCTGTACGCCATCGGATTGGCCTTTTTGCCTCGCCAATACAGGCAGGAGCGTGAAGGGAGGTTGCTTAAACAAGATAAGGAAGCCTTGTAAAATCTTTGCAATACACACGTAGCAGCGGTCTGGGTTAGGATGGTTTTGATGATATCATGGTATTCTCGATATTCCCTTAAATATTATACAAAGGACGATAGTCGTCTGTCTTTTTTTGGAACGGATGTTGTGCTGTATTTAACAAAGTTGTCGATTTCGAATTCTCACCAACTCGCGCCTCCACGCACATGGCAGGCACCTCCTGAGAGCGAACCTCTGGGGGCCGCGGCATCTCCGTATGACATAACCAAATACCTCCTTCATCCTTTTCTTCGCTCGCCAGCTAAAAAAGAAATGAGCTTTTGGGATACCTCGTTTACCAGTGCGATCCAAGGGAATTCAACACCACCACCACAGACTCAGGCGGTGGCGGGTTCACAATCACAACCACCCACTTTGAACGAGGAGGTCACTGAAGTCATAGGACAACTCGGACGGTTTTGGGGAGGATTCAGAAAACAGGTAAGCCACTGCGCCGCCGCACTTTCGACGGGGCGTACAAATTTTTTGTTTTTGTTTTTTGTGCTAACTAATAATAATACTTTCTGTCTCTCTGTCTGTGTTCTTTCTTATCTTCTCGTTTAAAAAAAAAAAAAAAAGAGCCAGAGTGCTATACAAACCGCACGCAAGGATCTGGGAGATTACGTTTCGCAGGCGCAGAAGGAACTTAACAAACAATTTGCCACTCTTTCTAACACATCCCCTCCTCCAATTTCAACTTCAGATACTGGTACTACTGCTGATGCTGATGTCGATGTCGATGAAGCATTGACACCCGTCGCCTCGTCTTCCTCTCGGGATTTAAACGATTCTATTAGGTCCGATGGCGAAGGGAGTAACAACAACTCAGCTTCCTCATCTATCTCCACCCTTCCTGACCCATCATCATCATCACCATCATCATCATCCGAAAGACATGAACATCAACAAGCTCAATCACCAACAACGCTTTTCACACGTCTACAATCTTCACTCCCACCTGATCTCCTCACCACCCTTCGCGATACGATACCCGACAGCGTAAGACACGCACAGAGTCGTACAGAACTCACTCAAGTCGCTCAAGCCCGCATGCAAGATGCCGCAGCCCGCGGCGAAGAATTACTACGTGGTGCGAGCGTCTTCCTACGAGATGTAGTACGCGTCGTCCCGCCCGAGCAGGTCACCTCTCCCTCTACCACCACCACTACCACCACCACCACCACCACCACTTCCTCCTTCTCCACATCATCCACTCCCATCCCACCCTCCGCACAAACGCCAACCGCGCATGAAGGCGCCATGACCCCACGCGCAGAATCAGTCGTCCCATCGTCGGTCATTATCGCCGTCACACCGGCAACGCGCCGAGATGCACTGTTACGCGCGCTACGTGCGAATCCTGAAATTTTACGTGTTGACCCTGTGAAGGAGGAGCGCTCGGCAGCGCTCTTTGGTTCTTGGATGGGGAGGGAAGTGGAGGTGGAGGTGGTGCGGGACGAAGCACAGCGCGAGGCAGAGTTGATTGCTGATGATGAAGTACTACGGAGTACGCATTCGACTTTGGGTGAGTCCTTTTTTTATCTTTTTTTTTTTTGGGGGGGGGGGGATTACAGGGGTTGGGAGGGGTGGTGTCTTTGCTTGGTTGGTGTGTGTGTGTGCGCGCATGTGCTGATGCTTAACATTACAGTACCAGGGGAACTCCCCGAGGACGAGTTTTGGATGCGTTATTTCTTCCGCGTACACCAAATAAACCAGGAAGAAGAGCGGCGTAAAGCCGTACTTGAAGGTATGTGTGTGTCTGTTGTAGTTTCAAAAACCTTCGCCCACTTTTTTTTTTTTTTTCGGTCCCACAATTGTGAATGGTTTTTTGATATGCTATTTGTACTAAGGCCCCACTGAACAAGAAGACGATTTCAGTTGGGAAGATGAGGAGGCAGAAGGGGATGCGGCGCCGAAAGAAGAAGGGGAGTTGTCGTCGTCGCCATCATCTCCATTGGTTGCACCACCTCCCGCTCTAGATCGAGGTAGACTGACCGCTACGGCGACTTTCGCGTCCGGAACTACGAGTCCGGAGCGCAGCGAGGACAGTTTTGACTTTGTCTCTTCGGGTCGCACGAGTGCGACGGGCGACGCTAGCGCTGCTCGGACCAAGACGAAGGAGATACCGGATGAGGAGGACGATGAAGATGAGGAGGATGAAGAGGATGGGGATGGGGAGGCCGAGAAGGACGACGACGATGAAGATGAAGATGAAGACGACAGCGAAGGAAGTGATTGGGAGTGATTGACCATTACTCTTTTTTTTCATGTATTTGTGATCCTCTTGCTTGAGATAATGATGTAACTGTCTTATCTGAATGGATGTTGTGTTGGACCTTTGCTACTTGTTACCCCATTTGCATGACCATAATAGAAAAATAAAAAATAAAAATAAATAAATCGAATAAAATCAACCAACTCAGTTATGTTTTTTTTCTGTTTTATTATTTATTTATTCATTTATTTATCTAATGTCTTTGGGAGTGAGGCGCGTCATCATCTCGTGTCGGTAAAAGGCGATTTAATATAATACCGTTTCTCCCCAAAAAAAATTGATGATCATAACGGAACGGGAAATCCGCTGCTTTCCTCCGCCCTACCCCGCCCCGCCCCCTCTTAGTCTTGTCTCTTCCTTCTAGTTATCTTGGCTAGCCTAAGGTTAGCCCTCCTTGCCCTTGCCCTTGCCCTTGCCCTTGCCCTGTCCTGCCCTGTTCTGCCCTGTCCTATCCAAGGTAAGAGTCCGACTCGGGTTCGACGAAATTTGGATTGGATTGGATTGGATTGAATTGGATTATGTATTTTTTGATGAGTTGATTGCCGCTCGCCCGATCTTAGCGATCTTTAGCCATCGGGGCAAGGATAAAAAACAAAATAAAATTTAAATAAAATAAAATAAAACATATAGCCTCCGGAAGAAGAAGAAGAGAGGAAGGGGGGGGGGGGGAGGGAAGGGAAGGGAAGGGGGAGGGTAAACGGGGACCTGGATTCTAAATTCCTTTTTTTTTTTTCTCTCTTTCTCTCTCCCACACATCGCTGGATCAAAAAATGACAGTTCAGTTCGCCGGAGCTTTGTTGATTACTTTGATGCGGGTGAGCGATAAGAAAGGGGGGGGGAGGGGGGTTCTTGAGGAAGGTTGGGCTTAGTTAGTAGCACTAACTAGTACTGTACTGCTATCGATCGGTAATTTTTTTACACACTTCCTTCCGTTCATTATGCGACAAGCGTGGGGGGAGAGGGAGAGGGAGGGGGTCACTCGCCTCGCCTGGCAAAACCTTTCTTCACTCAAAAATTTTCCGGTAAGGGTTATACAGGTCCGCAGGTGGGAGATTAGTTAGTTAAAAAAGAGAGAATCTGGTTTTTTATTTATTTTATTTTTCATGAGGAGAATAAATAAATAAGAAAGGAGAAATAATAAAAAAGTTAAAATAAGATAAGATAAAATAAAACAAAATGAGGCTTGTCAAATTCTCGAAACTCTCTGTTTTGTTGTGTAGTGTATAGTGTGTAGCCGTACCCGTACATAACCAAGAGTCCCCCCCCCCTCCACGCACGGCAAAGCTTCTCCTCCGGATCCTTTTCGTCATCTCACTTCTTTCACGGCTTCGTCTTCGTCCCCCCCCCCCCCCTTTTATTTTGACTGTTCGGCTTATCGCCCTTGTGACGCATGGGGACCGACCCATATCTTGCAGTGAGACGTCAAAGGGTTGATGTGGTGGTACCCGCTTGCTAACTAAAGGCTTATGATTTTATGATTCAGGGGGGGGAGGAGGGGTTCTATTGCCTGCATCATGTGTATTAAGCCGCGGGGATTAATGCCTCGTTCCTCGCTTCCCAGAAAGAACGTTGAAGCTTTTTTGACATCCCCCCCCCCCTCAGTCAGCTGGGCAAAGTCTGACAATCTGACAGGACACACAGGCAGTTTTTTTTTTTTTAAAATTAAAATTAAAAAATGAAAAGACTTATCCCTTATCCTTATCCCTTTTGTTCTGGGATCCGGGGGAAGAGGAAGGAAGGGGGGAGGGGAACGGGGAACGGGAAGAAAAAAAATGACGAACGGGAAACGCCGCTTTTTTTTTCTTTTTCGGACAGGAAAAACTGAAAGGAATGCTTTTTTCTTTCTTTTTTGAATTATGAACTTGCTTCCTTCTCACACACAAACGACGCAATTCACGCAAAAGAGCGCGCTCAAAAAAAAAAGTCGTTTATCACGCGAGTTCTGTTCTCAATCCCCCCCCCCCAAGCTGCCTAGCTCTCTGCGTGCGCAGCGTGTGGCGTTAATTAATTTTTGTAAATCCATTCCCCCCCTTCCGCAACTATAGAAGTTTCATATTTTTTTTTTTGGCATTGGATTGGATGGATTGAAGACTACATGGCAGATGGTGGAAGGGGAAGGCTGTGGCGGCTGTGGCGTCGACCCGACCGTTCAGCGACCGAGTTGGGGTATGAACGTTCTTTTCATTAAACAAGTCGCTTCGTGATACATTAGTGATCTGCGTGGTTCTACTCTCTCTCTCTTCCCATCCCCTCCCTTCACACTTTCGTTTGGTGATTAGCCGGGAGAGGGGAGGAAGGGAGGAAACAACCTGGTGTGCGTGCGTACGGATACGGCATGGCACACTTGTCCGCACTTTGGCTTCACGGGGGGGGGGAGGTGGCTGGCTGGCGGGCGGGGTGGTGTCCAATCAGGTAGATTTTATTGGATGTGTATAACGGCACCTGGATTCCCATTGAGTTAATCACATAGAATGATTTTGTCACCCCCCCCCCCGTCCCATTCAATACGGCATTAAATATCGAATAACCTTCCAGGATGAAACTTTGTAGCTTCGTAACGAGTTGACGTTGACACCCTCCCCCCCCCCCCCCAATCCGATGTGCACGCACCCAAAGCATGGATTTTCCATGTAGAGAGAGAGAAAGAGATAGAGAGCGCTGGGCGTATCACATTTTCAGGATACGTCATACGTTCGTTTCTATCTACCTTGAGTATTTCAATCGCCGCCCGTCATTCACACTGGTCAGTCGATGGGGGGTGGGAATGGAATCATCCAAAAATCACCAGATCAGATTGAAGGGCTCAAAAAAAAAAGTTCGCTTAAGCGACTCTGATTGGCTGTATGTCCGTCCGTGTCCCACCCTCCCTCCCCCTCCTTCGCCTTCCCCCCCCCCCCGGAACTATCCGTCGATCGTTAATCAAACTTAAATCACCACCGAGGTCGAGGTCTAATTGGCTCCCCCAATTCAGTCAGTCAGTCAGTCAGTCAGTCAGTCAGAGTCAGTCAGTTTTTTTTATCCGATCCATTGGGGAGTGCCTCGTGCTCGCAGAACCTTTTCTCACGGGTCTGGACCCCCTCCCACTCCCCCCCAATCCTTCCCCTCCCATCTTCCCCCCCCCCTCTCTGGGAGGGTCCAGAAGCAGCAGCGGAGCTAATGGACCTGTCAAGTTGAACGATCAATCAAACACGTGAGCATTTTTGCCCATCATCGCGTTTTATAATCTAGAAACTATAGATTATATATATAAATATTGTCATTTCCCAGTCCCAGCGTAGTAACAAAAAAAAGAGAGAGGAGAGAGTAAATTTTTTGTTTTTTTTTTTGTTTTTTTTTGAGTCTCCGAAAGACGAACGCGCGACGCGCGGCCATTCCGCTTTCAGATCTTTGGGTCCCCCAGTTGGCGCCCAATGACCAATACCCCATGGGTGTAGTTGTAAAAAAAAAAAAAGGTTGGTTCTTGAATGTCGTCGCTAACGCCCCCCCCTCCCCAAGCCAATGGTACACGATCAACCTCCCTCATGCTTCGCGGAGCGCGGAGGAAGGTGGAGGGGGGGGTGGATGGGTGAAGGGAAGCGAATATGAAAAAAAAAAAGTAAAGTTGAAGAATTGAGTTGTGGCGTCATGCATGCCTTTCTTTACCTTTTACAACCAACCAACGTTTTGGGTTCCAATACATCTTTCTCTCTCTCTCTCTTTCACTCTCTCACGGCACCAGATAACGTCAGTTTCAGCTAGTTGTGTTGTGCGTTGTGTGTGTGTTTTTTTTTTTTCATCCCCGCCCCCTTCCGCAATATCTCGGTCACCGGGGGGGGGGGTTAACGTATTACAAGGACGAGACCTTGGGGTTGCAGTTGACTGACCGACTGACTGACACGAGGAGCATCGTCTCACTTTTTTTGTTAAGGCCAGGTTTCGTTAACACCCCCAGTCAGCCACACGCCTCCCATCCTTCTGACGCGCGTAACGTAACGAAGTGTTTAATATGGGCGCGTCCTTACTACCACTCCAACACACACACATACACAAAAAAAGTGGTAATAAAATTAAAAAAAAATAAAAACGCGGAAAGCGTGGGATGTTTCTTTTTTTTTTTTTTTGCACTTAAACTTTGGTTGATATACTTTAAAATGTTCCGTATCTCCGCAGTTAAGACAGGATAATGAGTTACATATCTCCCACCCAATATTGAAAAAAAACAACCTTTCTCTTGGAAGGACAGCACGCGGGCCGGTCACCGGATACATACCAATTATTTGTGTTGCTCTGTTGTGTGCACACCCTGTCAAGGGGGGATGGAGCGAAGAACCCCCGCCTACTCCCCCCCCCTCGGGGCATAGTCCGGAGAAGAAGAAAAAAATGGAAGGAAGCACATTTCATAAAATAAAATAAATAAATAAAAAATCAAAGATTTTATTTTATTTTATGAAGGGTTGGGTAACAATAACAAGTAGAGTTGGAGGGTTGGAGTTGGAGCTGGAGTTGGTGGGCGCGGGCGCGGGCGCAGGGGAGTGTCCCGGGACAGACAGACAAACAGACAGACAGACAGGAAGAGAGAACCCAAGAAATTGGCTCGGGAAATTCCCTTTCGGGGTTCCCCGCCCCCTCTCCCCGCCCATATCAGTAGATCAAACGGACCAACACTTAACATCAAACTAGAGCAAACATGGCAAGAACAGACAGACAGACAGACAGACAGACAGACAGTTTTGACAGGGCAGAACAGAGATAGGCAAGAGACAGACAACAAAGTGGCGCGTGTTGGTGAGGAGAGCGATTGGAGAGCGCCAAAACTAACTTGAACTAACTAACTATCTAACTCTTTTTCTTTTTGTATGGAAAGCTTTTTCTGTTATGGTATGGTATATGTAAACATTTTCTTCTCTTGGCATTCCGCCTCGCCCCTGAGGCTATAAGGGATCGGCGTTGACAGCTTTCTTTTAACACCGCCTTCGTCAAAGCGGTTAAGCGGCGCAAAAAGGTAAAGGAAAAGGAAAAAAAAAAAAAAAGAAAGATAATAACAGCTGGTATTAACTTTTAGGGGGGGCTGGCTAAATTCCATGTCTTATTCATTATTTTTATTCTATTTTACGATATTTTTTGTGTTTTGTTTTATGAAGGAGACTCCCTGATCCCGTCTTCCAAACCAAAAAAAAAAAGGCCCGTCGGGATCTTCGTGGACCCTGCAGAAACATACCATCTCATTTCACGAAGTCCCCCGAAATATGTTGTGCCCCCCCCCCCCTCCCCCCCTGCCCGCTCTAGGGTAAAACCCAGATCGACAACCATTCATCTAATCCATTCCTTCATTCACACATACAATGAAATTTCTTAAAAAGAATCTTTCTTATTTGTTTTTAGTTGTTAATCTTAGCTAATTTTAAAAAATGATTTGCGCCCTTTGGAAGGCAGCAGCAACATGAAGGAAGAGAAAAAGAGAAAGAGAAAAAAAAACCTTGTGGAAGGGCGGCGGCGGGGGGGGGGGGCGCTCAATACAAAATAAAATTAAAAATTAAAATTAAAAACCTGTCCACACCGCCGCCGACCGCCGACAACCGCCACAATGCGCAGTTTCTTTTTCTTTTTCTTTTTCTTTTTATATAAAAAAAAGAAAAGAAAAAAGAAAACCCTTGGAAAAATGATATTTGAGTTTTGAGATGGGGATTTGAAGATAATGATAAAGATAAAGATGATGGGATGGGATGGATGGAAACCTTCTCTCTCTCTCTCCTCTCTCACTCACCCAACACCCAACACCCAACCTCACTTCCTTCTCTCTCTCTCGCCCATTCATCATTCAATTATTCCATTTCAATTATTCCATTTCAATTTCAATTCAATTCAGTTTCAATTCAATTTCAATTCAATTCATCATTCATCATCATTACTTTTACACACACACAAAAACACACAATTCCATTCAAAATAAAATTCCTATTCCGTTCCGTATTTCCCTTCCTCTCCTCCCCCCCCCCCACCCCCACCCCCGTTCCTTTTCATTTCATCATCATTTCATCATTTCATCATCATCAATAATCAAATCAAATCAAGCAATCAATAGAATACGCACGACGCAAGCAAGAGAGCAAGAGAAAGTTCATGCCATTGCCACAGCGCAGTTCGTTTCGGCGGCCGCGAAATCTTAAATTGTGGGGGGCGCCTTTACTTATCAACATCAGACGCCTCGACGATGGTCAAAAAAAAAAAACATTCATTTTTTTTACAAAAAAATAGATATATATATTATTGCTATTATTTTTCCAATTCGGATTGTACGCTAAAGAAAAAAACAAAAAAAAAAGGGTAAAAGAGGATTTTGACAATAATATGGTGGTGAGGGGTTAATTTGTTTTTGTGAAATGGAAAACCCTAAACCCTAACAAGGGGAGGGAGAGGGGGGGTTTGAGTGACACAGTAGTAGGAGGAAAGATCTCAGTTATTTGTTTAAGATGCGTGAGGTTGACCATGGGCAACTGCTCCATGCTCAACCATACACACAGACAGATGGACAGACGGATGGACAGACAAAAAAAAAAGAATGAACAAACGAATGTGAAATATATCAAAAAAAGAGAGAAAACAACAAAGGGAACGGGAAGGAGCAAAGGAAGGGGGAGATGTCCGTTGAGAGATAATGTCACGAAAAAAAAAGGCAAGATGGACACTCGAAAAAAAGTGGGCGGCTGGCGAACCAAATGGTGGGAGAGGGAGTAGAGAGAGATTTAGTTTTTCTTTTTAAATAAAAAAAAAACACCACACACCAACAGAAAAAATTTTGAGGGAAGAAAAAAAACAAACAACACACACACACACGACCATGCAGTAAATATGCGTAAGATAAAATGCGTCTGATAAGGAACAGAGAAAGGAGGAACTCAAGAACACAGAGAAGGGAAGGAGGCGGGGGGATGGGGGGGAGGGGGAAAAAAGATCGCCAAGGATATCAACACTTTGATCAACAACGACAACAACAACAAAAAAAGAGGAAAAAGAAATAAACAAACGGCCAGACTCATGTATACCGTGTGGCAGCAGCATAATCGTCCGCCGTACTTGGTGAAGGCATGGAATGGGAATAAACACCGCCATCTGTGCCATCAAACGCGTTCGAATACACAGAAATGGGATATCCGTTTACATGTGAGTGTGGTGGGGGTACTCGCCGCCACAGCCAAAAGCCATGATGCCATAAGGGGGATAATCCTGTGGCAACTGAGGCTGGGGGGATGATGGGTGACCATCAACTTCTGGAACTTGAATGCCGGTGGTGGTATGTAAGGAGACTGTAAAAAAAAACAAGTCAAAAAAAATTAAATCACAGATCGATATTTATATATCTCACGCTCTCATTCGAATGAAGCGCAAGCGCAAGCTCCGAGCTTCCACCCGTGTGTGGTGGAACGGGCGATTGACCGGCACACACGCTGCCCATATTGACGTGCTCGGTATCTGAAGTAGGGGAGGGGTAAGTCACCGTGCCATGCTCGGACGCATAGCCGTCGCTCCCCGATCCAGCAGGACTCGTGCCGCCACCTTCCCCAGCTGCACCGCCACCTACGTGCAATCTACTCAGCATCTCACTTGTCGACACGCATGACCCACGCCGGCCATCATCTTCGTCGACCCCTTGGCCCTCACTAGTCACATCCGAAAAATAGGGACCGGCGCTACTCCCGGCACTAGTATCGCTCGCCGCACCATAAAGCGAGACGACCGAGCCGGCTGAGCGTCGACATACGCCACTGTCGAAGTACTCGGCATCAAGTTCGGAGGCTGCCACCGAGGGCTTGCGCTCCGGAAACTCGTAACCACTTGCCGGTACCACAGCCCCCGGCGTCATAGCAGGTGGCAACCCAAAGGAGTAACCCGCATCTGGGGCGAGCGCCACCGCGCCGGTACCGGCACCGAATGGGTCTGGATTATTCCACGAAAACGCATCCTGTTGCTGCTGCGTGGGACCGAACATATCACCTTGTTGCTGGTGATGGTGTTGGTGAGAATGTCGCTGCTCCTCGAGAGAGATGGCATTGGACGGTGGGGCGGGAAACGAGGGCATGGACATCGCAGGAGACGCTTGATGTGGGTGGGGGTGATTATTATTAGTAGCATGGAAAATAGCCGGGACCGATGCACGATGAGCGAGGTTAGGACGGCGTGAGTATGATTGGAAAGGATGAAATCGTGCAGAGTGATGAGGTTGCGAGCCATGTGTGGCGACGCCACCCAAAGACGTGACACGGCTCGCGGGGAGACCGGGCATATCCATACCCTCCGAAATGGAGGCACGCATGTATGGGGCCGGGTGGGGAGGCGCCAGACCCGGGGGCGGACCTGATGGCGGGGGGTAGTCGATGTGTGCGGCAGAGGAGCGGCGAACGGATAAGGCATAGGGGTGTTGAGAAAGCGCGCTAGTTGATCGACGGTGGTGGAGCATGTGAGGAGGAAGAACGGCGGAGGGGAATGAAGGTGGCAAGTGATAGTGATTCTCATGTGAAGGGTGCGAGTGAGGGGACGGGGCGTGTGGTTGGAGTGTTGATGACGGCAACTGTGGCGGCAGTGGTGGATCTTGTGGGGGAATGAGGCTGAGAACGGGAAGGGAGCTGCGACGTTGACCATACGCGGCAGGGCTTGCATCCGGAGGGGAATGAATGGTATGAGCAGAAATGGTGGTGGTGTGATCCATCGAGTCGGTAGTGGGAGGAGTAGGGAGTTGTGTGGGTTGTTGCCATTGAGGTGCGCGTGGTGACGGCTCGGGCGTCTGAGGCTCGATCTTGGTGAGGGGAGATGTGCCGGATGATGGAGAGGGAACCGAGTCAGGGAAAACATCCGGTGCGGTATCGGATGATGGAGAGGCTCCAGTAGTCATTGATCCAACAGAGGCAGAAGCTACCGTGACGGCGGTGGCGGCGGCGGCGGCGGTAGCGGTAGTGGTGGAAATATCCTTTTTGGAGAACGATTTCTTCTCTTTGGCACGCCTATTCTGAAACCAAACCTTTTTTTTTGATGAAAGGAGGGGGGGGGGGTAGGAAAGGCGGATCAGTCTTTTTTTTTTGAGAGCGCGAAAGAAAAGGAATCACATACCTGAACCTCTCTGGGAGACATCTTGAGTTTTTTAGCGAGGTCCTTACGTCTTGGCGCGTTTGGTTTCTTGTCTGTGATGAATACGCCTTCGAGAATCTCCAGCTGAGCTGGAGTGGTGCGCTTTCGCGTCTTAATAGTATTGGGAACGTATGTGTAGAACATCTTTGAGTCTACTTTGGCGGGATCCACACCTGGTGGAATAAGGGAGGGGATGTAAGAACGGTTGTTAGCTGAATCGGTAGTGGTAGTGAAAGAGGAAGAAGATGCAGCAGAGTTGGTCGAGTGGCCAACTTGCATAATCTTCAAAAAAAAAGGAAAAGGGAGGAGGAGGGAGAGAAAGATTTGAGGGAGTGGGGGGAGAGTGTGTGGGAAGGGGGGGCGAGAAAGGGGAAGGGAGATGAAATATAGGGAGATGAAGAGAAGAAGAAGGAGGTGGAGGAGGAGGAAAGAGGCGGAAGAAGTGGTTGTTTACAAGTAAGTTTATTAAAACTGAGTTGAGTTGAGTCTGTCTGCTGAGTGAAACTGAACTGAACGGGGTGAGCGGGGCGGGGGAAACGGGGAAACGGAAAAGGATCCGAGCGGAGCCAACAACTAATAATAATAATAATAATAATATTATTATTATTATTATCCACGACTCGCTATTTATTTATTTTATTTATTTATTCAAAATGTGATGATCATGCCCTCCCATCATCTCATCAAAGTAAATACATAAATAAAATAAAATCACGAGACGAGTGAGCGAATGATTTCCAATTCAATTTCCCCTTCCCTCCTCGCTCTCCCCCCTTCTCCTCCTCCTCCTCCCCTTTCCCCCCCTCTCCCGCCTCTCTCTCCCGACAGAGCGACCAATCAATGTCCTTTTCTTCTTCCTCCGTCAATTATCGCCCTCGTTCCTTGCACTATTATAGTCCCCCGACTCTCTTCTCTTCTCTTTTCTCTTTCTTTTTCTCCCCCCCCACCCCTGCCTGCCGCTCTCTTTCCCCCTCATTCCCCCTTCCCCCTTCCCCCTTCCCCCCTTTACCCTTAACAATTCTTCGTAATCACTCTTCTAGTTCTACTAGTACTTTTTTTTACTGTTACTACTACACGCCACCACTATTTTATTTATTTTATTTTATTTTATACGCGCTCTCTCTTGCATTGAGCCTTATTCCCGGTCTAGGCCCTTTAGAGAGATCGCATATCGCATCATTCAATCTCTCTCTTCTTTCTCTCTCTCTATCTCTCTTTCCCTCTCTATCTCTCTCTATCTCTCTTTCCTTCCTCCCTCCCTTCCTCCCTCCCTTTGCTCGTCCCCCCTTCCTAAGAGGAAGAAAGAAAAAGCACTGCTGCATTTTATGCGTGCCCTGCCTCAGCTCAGCCCATCAGCCTTTAGACTGTTGTAATGTATGTATGTACACATTTCGTACAGCCCCCCCCCCCTCCCGCGCGCCCACTCCCCGCTCTTTAGCTTTCCATATAATGATAACAATATAATTATTTGGCGTCATTTTATTTCACACACCCCCGGATATCTGAAACCCAAGTTTTTTCACCCTCCTGCCACCCCTCGAGCGCCTCTTTATCACCCCTCACACCTTGGGGTCTCCGGGCCCATCAATCTTCCAAACGACATTGTCCGTTCCTTTGCTCTTTTTTTTTTTTTAGTTCCAATTTAAAAAAAAAGACATGGGCATAAACTAACTACCTTGGCATACTTCGTATTTTGTGTTTGTATAAAAAAGGTAAGAAAAAAGAAAAGAAAAAAAAAAAACGCAAAGCCAAATAACCGCAAAGCATTTTTTTGTTTTTGCGTAACGTTTGGTATGGTATATATGTATATATAATAGGAATTCGTAATGCATTGTAATGTATGTACTATATGTATGGGTTGAGTTAGAAAAAAATCAATGAGTGTGACGCCATGGGAAAAAAAGAAAGTAATTTATGCGGATGTGGGTGCGAGACTGTGTGTTTCGGAAAGACCTGCAAGACCGGCAACAAAAACAAAAAAAAAGAAAGAAAAACGGAGGGGAACCAATCGTACATCGGGGGAAACGGTATAACTTTTTTTTTAAAATGGTAACGCGGGCGTGAGGATGAGGTGGCAAATGAAGGGAGGGAATGAGGTAAGGGAAAGGAAGAGAGGGCTCGGGGGGGGGGGGGGGGAGGGAGGCGAGAGGAATGAGGCACGAGGTACGGCTCACAATGTGGAAGGGAGGGAAGAGGTAAGCAAGGAACCGAGTTTCATTCAGTTCGACCAACGGGTATCCAATCAAGGAGGCCGCAAACAACCCCATCTCACGATGCGTTGCTCGGGGGGAACCTTCTTTTTCACGGAGGCGAGTCAGAGCAGAGGGTGACCGGGTGTATGTTAGGGTGGGGGGGAAGTTGGTTTTCGGTTCAGAGCAATGATGATGATGATGATGATGGATGATGGCGATCATGGTGATGATGGCAATGATGATGAGTGATGTAGTGGTGTAGTGTTGACCCAAAAAAGAGTAAATATCCAAAACCAAGGTAAGGGTAAAAAAAAAAGGGAAGCGGGAGACAGACAAAAATGGGGAGGAGGGAGGGGAAACGGCATAGGCAGCGCAGAGAGAGAAAGCAAAGCAGAAAGCGGCAGGGCTAGACTGGACTAGACTGGACTGGACTAGACGGGGCTCGACGGTCAACGGCAGCAAAAGGAAGGGCGGAATGAGCAGGGAAAAAATAAACTGATATCAAGAGGGGAGAGGAGGGGGAAGGAAGGGAAAGAAACAATGAGGTCCCTCCTCCCTCCCTTCGCAATTCCCTCACCGGGTAATAAAAAAAAAAACAGATCCAGGCACGATCTCACAACTTGGGCAAAGTGTGGGCGGAACGAGATGCGACGGTGGAAATTTGCGCGCGCCCATTTACGCATCTACGCGCCAACATCCATAGCATCTCCAGCGTCTGTGGCGGCGGCCATGGCCATTCCCATTGCCGCCATCGGTTCACGGCCTAACACCTCTGCCAGGAAGCCCGCGGGCACGCCTGCAAGTGGCGACGCCGCAAATGGCGGCTCGCCTGCACGATGTGCCTCCTCCAATAACCTTTCCATCACTGCGCGGGTCCGCGCTACAACAGGGTGTGCGCATACCTTGCCACTGTCGATTCGCGCCGCCGGGTTAGAATGAAGCAGCGCAGCAAGCACCGCGCGGAGCTCAGCTGATGTGTCTGCTGGTAGATCAGCTTGTGAGAGATCGTCCTCCCGTAGCCGGTGCCACGGTTCGCCTCTGCGTTTATGACGACGAGGAGAACAAGCAAAACGAAGGAGAAAGGGGGAAGGGGAGGGGGGGGATCAGTCAGCGCTTGGGTCACAGGAAAAGTTTCAGGGGGATCCTTACTCTCCGGGAACGACGATGTTCGACGCTGTTTCGAGTATGGTGATTCCAAAGCTGCAGCACTCGGTCAGCTCGGCAACGGACGAAGAAACCCAGAGAAGCGAACCTGAACATATCTGCGGCTTTACCGTACTGGCCTTGCAAAACCTCCGGTGCGAGATACAACTTGTCACCCTCGCGCTCAAAAGCCGTTCTCGCCATGCGCAATGACGCCTCAGGACCAGCCGGGGATGTCAGTGTGGGGCGAGGCCACAAGGACGCCATTCCAAAATCGCCAATTTTGAACCGTCCCGCGCGGGTGATAAAGATATTTGCCGGCTTGAGGTCGAGATGGATGACGCCAGCGTCATGAATAAAGTGTAGACCCTAGAAATGGGGCAACATATAGCGCTCAAGTCAGCTCTGATTTCCAAAAAACGCATAGATAGACAAGGCACATAACCCTAGGCTTGGCATAGAGGCTAAGCCAAAAGCCGATCAGGGACACAATAAAGAAAATGCGTTCAACATACGTTGCTCAAATCAGCGATAATCTTCCAGACCCTCGCCTCGTCTAGCCGGGGAAACGTACGCCCGTAATCCCAGAGGAAATGAGCAAAGTTGCCAAATTCGCACAATTCCGTCTGGATGTGCAATGCTTCGTCCTGTTCCCAGCTGTCAATGTAAGCTAGCACATTCGGGTGACGAGTGCCTGGTCCATTTGCCGCCACATAAGTGTTGGACAGGTGTTGGAGAATCTCGACCTCTTCGCGCAGCCGTAATCTGCAAGTAAAAAAAAAAAAGGTTAGTTATTTAATAAGTGACAATGAATTATGGCACAATGGTCATGCAGCCCATGCACGTTTGCAATCAAAATGACACGGTGCGTGGAAGAAGCGAAAGCACTATCCCAGCGACCCTGACCTCACAAAGTCGGATCGATGTGTGATCTGTCCTCTCACACATCAAGTAGAGTTGACAATAATGCCATCATCCATGGGAAAGTGAAAGAGAGAGAGAGTAAAAAAACGAGGAGATATCTCTCACCTGTGTCGTACGCCTTCAAATCGCTTCGATTTCTTCACAGCCGATATATCTCCATTCGTGCCAGCGCCGGTGTCCGTGCCTGAGATCGAAAAGCCGCTTTGACGCCGCACCTTCATCACCTTACCAAATTCGCCGCTGCCCACCTCTCCTATCTCGACAAACTCACTCTCGAACTTACCCGGTTGTATATACGCCACCAAAGATGAACCGGGTCCACTGAGTGAGGTCCGCATGTCATGTGCACTGTTCCCTCGTCGGTGTAAACCTTGTCCACGGGTAGTCATCGGCCGCGACTGCGTTTCCCGTCGCCGTGTTGGCGAGGCGAGAGTCGTCACTGTCGATGCCTCTGACGAGCTCGACGCGGTCCGGCTCGATGAGAGGTGGGTGGGAATGCTTGATTTAAGTGGCGAAAGCCGAGGGGGAATTCGTGGAGGTGGCAACTGCCAGCCTGTGACACATCAGACGCAAATCGATCAATAAATAAATGCAGCAAAGCAAAAAAAAACAGAAGGGAGAAAATCAAACCCACCGTGCACGGCTCCTGCTGCCCCTGTGGGACTACCATCCCCGCTCATGCTCCCGCTTCCGCTCGTAGCACTCGATATGGCCCCACTACTGCTCCGGCGTAGCAGCCAGCCAGCACCTGCACAATTGCTCACACTGGGCCGTCCAAGACCGAGCCCGTCATAAGATCCCCTGCGCTCGCTCGGACTTGCGCTTTGTTCCCCTAACTCTTCATCGCTGTCCTGTGCCCCAGGCGCGCGGCCAAGGCCACGGCCATTCCTAGGAATAAGCGGGAATGCCGCCGGCAGACTCTTTCGTGGGGCCTTCTTGCTCCTCTTGGCTTTACCGTTGCCGGTCTGTCCCTTGGCGTTTCCGTCCCCATTGTCATCATTATCATCGTCGTTTCCAAAGTCAAACCCAATTTTGTTCGCCATGGCGCTCTGCCACGGCCGCACACCAGTAAATGTCATAGCCGTCTTGACACGCTTCTGTGGTGTCCCAGGTGGGCGCATCCCCCCGCCCCCGTCACTCCCACCTGGAGGCGCATGCTCATGTCGTGCACCTTGCATCAGGGTGCGCATGATAAATGCGTCTACGGAATTCACATCAGGTGCACCAAGCGATGAGGCAGCCGAAGAGGAAGACGTCAAGAGCGGCCAGCCAGAGCTCATAGATGGACCGAAGATTGGGGTAACAAGCTCCTGGTCGGAGCTGCAGCTCCCGAGCGTGCTCACACTTGTTGATGCGCGCGGCATCGAAAGATTCACGGACTCTGAGCGGCCAAGCGTGTACCGTTGCCGTGGCACAGGCGGCACAAGGTCGGGTACGACCTGAGAGCCAGTGCTGTTGCTCTCGTCTTCGGAGAGTACGACACCCGAGTCGCGTGGACGATACTTCTTCTCTAGCTTGGATGTTACCGGAGCAAACTTTGAGCGGGGAGATGGTGTACTCTGTGTCACATTCACAGTGTGAGAGGATGCCATAGTCGGGGTGCTGTCCCACCCAAAGCTGGTGTCGGGCCCAATATCGGGTGAGTGTACAAAGCGGCTGCTGCTGAAAAAGAGATCCTCGGCTCCCCCGCCATCCATCGCGCGTATGTCCACCTCGACCGGTGTAAAGTCGCTTCCATCCTCATCCGAAATCTCACCCATTTCTGCCTCGGCCGAGGGTACGAACTCTGATGCGGGGGGAGAACGTAATGTGAAGTCACTGCCACTGCTCCTTGGCAGGGAAAAGGGGGACGAGTCCGGCGTAGCGTGACTATGTCGGGGTGGTGTGTTTGGACTATCAACAATAGGCTGCGGCCGCGAACGTGCGGGTGTACTGCTAGCATTCACGGGAGGATCGAATGCCACTATTGTGGCCGGTCGGGGACGTGAAGGCGTTGCTGCTTCCGTGCGACGGGGGGTAGAGGGACTGAAAAAGAGTGTTGCGCTGCCGGAGCTCTCAGCACGCCGGTCAGGATGTCGCAGTTGCGAGATGGAGGGCTTTCGCGTGCGCACGAGAGATGTAGTCTCTTCGCATTTGCCATGCGACGATGAGGTAGACACGTTGCTAGCGTGCATGGTGCGTTGTCGGGGTTTGGGCGATGTCACGGGGGATGAAGAGGTGGATGAAGTGCGCGAGCGGGCGGTAGGAAAGACTACGCTGGAGATTGTGGATCTGCGCTTGGGCTTTGCGGCAGCGAGCGTGTGAAATAATGACTAGACCACAAATGAGCGCGAAATGGTTCGAGACGAGAAAAAAATCGACTCACCTGTGACCCAGAGTTGGCACTCTCCATCAACTCTTGGCTTACCGGTCGGCTGCGGGCCAGTCGTTTAGTAATGTGGCCACCAGGCGACACATCGACAGCTTCCTCCTCTGCTAAGATGGCATCGCTCTTCTCCTTGTCTATTCGTAGACGAGCGAGGGTGGCTGCTTCTGTGCGCAAAAGGCCGTCTGTTTCACCGCTGGAACGCTTGGTGCGAAACTTTGGCGCTGAAAGAGGTGCAAGACGGCCAAAAGAGCCCTCTCCTGCAGCCTTAGTGACACCAAGTGGAGTCATGCCTCGTTTAGGGTAGGGAGCTGTGACTGGTAGCGGGTTTGGTTTCCGCTTGACTCCTGCGGTACCGGATGAGACAGGGTGGGTTTGAGAGGGCAAGAGCTTTGAGGTAGGCGCAGGTCTGGCCGGTGTCTGAGTTGTCCTAGATGAGGAAGGCGATAACATGGTTGGAAATGCCAGTGGAGGGGGAGGGGGTGGTGGCATCATGGATCGCCTCGCTCTGGGGTTGGAAACTCGTGAAATAACCTTTGACTGTGGACGAGGGGAGGCTGAGCCAGTAGAGAGAAAAAGTCCTTCATCATCCTCGATTGGAGCTGGTGGAATAGCAGACTTGCCCTTGCTAATGGATGATTCTGCTCCAAGGTTTTTCCTCGGGTGCTTGGAAGGAAAAGCCGAAGAACGACCGAATAAGTCACCAGTGCCCATCGTTGGCGTGTCAAGGTCTGAATCAGCATCCAAGTCTGAGTCAGCTGGGATGAAGGATTTCCTGCGTAGCGGAGATGGTGTGAGTGTCTGTGAATTATATTTGTGTAGGGGACGAGAAGAGGCCATTGCAGGAGAGGTGAGGGAGAGACGATGGTGGTTGTGGTGATATGGGGAGTCGGAAGAGGAAGTTGGGGTTGGTGACCTAGTAGTGCCTAGAATCATGTCATACGGGAATGTGAAACAGTTTCTTTTGAAAATTTCGGCGCTTTTTTATTTTCTTTAAGAGAAAAGATATTGAAAAAATGGAAACATTTAAGTTGAAGTTGAGAGGGCTTCACTGAGTATCCTTGAAAGGACACGACACGACACGGCACGGCACAGCACAGCACGACACGAAGACACGGGGAACACGGGGAACACGAACACGAACACGCGCGAACACGGACAACAACAACCCGTGGGAATTCAATCAACAACCATTGATCATGTGATCAGATATTTATCACATGATCATCTCATAACCAACCACGCCACCACATAATATAATATATGTATTTTTATTTGAACATCATGTTACCACCACAACCACCACCCGTAGATACTATCGCTGGCTCTGGAAGTATCCAAAGTCATCTTTCTGCCTTGAACTCACATCCTCGTCATCGTGACCATGCCGCAGCTCTTGCTAGATCAGTTTCTCGTGAACCTACAGCAAAAGTCCCGCCAGTTCTCATATCAAACTTGGAAAAAACTAGACATTTCTCCCATTGTCTTATCTCTTTGATCCGTGACCCTACCAACGATCTCATCTTGCCAGGTCCTGACAGTACTTCCCCACGCCCACGTATTTGGCCAAACTCCTTCCGCTGGTTGCTCTCCGTTTATATCATTGTCAGCGTAATCTTCTTCTCCGCCTCTCTTTACCATGGCTTCTATGCATCTAAGCTAGACAATAGGGCTTCTCCAGCGTCCTCTCAGACTCCATCACCTGTCTTGTCTGGTTTGAACGCTCTTTCTTCCACAGCACGACTAGCAAAGCTTTTTGCCCTGCACCCCCCTCCGGCACATTTTTCTCCATTCACGTATCGCTCAGCCGTCGACCCGTATTCGCACGAAATAACAGCCTGTCTCTGGGCTCCTGAGAGTAATCTAGACTGGGTGCCCGCATGGACAACTGATTGGCAGGGTAATTGCCCCCTTTGCCTGGAGCCTGCTCATCTCCTCACTTTTGTTTTTTTTTAACAAAACTTACTATTGCAATGTGAATATAGGCCCAATTTCTCTCGTTGTAGTTACTCGCAAGCTGCCCCCGTCAATTCGCGCACCACTCCGCCCAGCACTGACACACCTCCTCCACCATCCGATGCTCAATGTTTCCCGTCTCGCGTTGCACATGCTCCACCTCGACCCGACAAGCCAGATGCTCCAAATGTGTTCCTAAACTTTGCAAGGCTATTTGCGCCAACACGTACCGTACTCCTCGTTCCTGGCACATCGCCGCCGCCGCCACTTCCGTTGTCTTATGCTATCTCATCGTTTTCCTCAGTGCATCTACGGGACCCCGTTGTCGTGCGAGCGACAGCCGCAGCGGGACTGAGATTGGAGATCCCGACAGACAAAAGAAGGAGAACAGCCCTCACGGCGCTTGCGCCTGTGCTCATCCCCCGCGACCACCCACTGTGGTGCACAGAGCGGTTCTCGTTCGTTCCCGCGCCTGTGCCTGCCACACAGCGTGCGGCAGATTGGGACGCGTGTCTGTGGCAGGTACAGCTTGAGACCTTCGGGGCAGCCAGTACTGGTGGTCCCCTTCTGCATGGGTGGCGATGGGACACTGCTCCTCATCCCGAGCGCCTCCAGTCTGTACCACCCTCAGCGTCAGTCATGGTAAGCAACCCTAATATTCCTCTATGCTTTGCGAGAGTTCTGAGACGAAAGGTCAGTCTGCTATTCGGCGCAGGTTGGATGTCCGGTATCGCGCCGAGACATGCGTGCTCGCAATCAGGCGGCTCGAAATCCTGAACGATGAGTGGCGCAGCGGGGGAGGTGGACGTGTTGGACGCATTGGGCGTAAGGGTGTGGAAAAGATGCGTTGGTTGCATGAAACCTGTAGAGAGTGGACTCATACCGTGTAACTTTACTACTATTTGTATCGTATCGTATCGCTTCTGTACCTTGACTCGCGTGTGGCTGAGTCGGAGTTGACACGCTTTCAAACTCCGTCAAATTGAGACGCGCCAAATCCATCACGCGTTGTGCGAGTGTATGCGTGTAATGGATTTGGACAACAACTACCATGGTGAGTGAACCTGTTTTTCTTTTATAGCGAAAGATTCAATAAAATCAGTCATATCAAACACCTCGTCGTAACAAGCGTGCCAGGTCTCCAGGCCTCCCAGCTAGCTCCTCTCCAACTCGTCCATCGTTATCACGTCGAGACTCGTCCCTACCACCATCTTCACCACCACCACCCTTTTCAGACACAGATGGAGAGAGTGTAGACGATCGCGATGCCGTACGAGATGCCATCGGGGTAGACGAGGACGAGGACGATGAGGGCGAAGACCTTTTCGGTCCGGGAATCGAAGAGTACGTGGCCGTTTTTTTGCTGTTCTTATTTTTCTTTCCCCTCCTTTTTGGGGTTCTGATACAACGTCGGCCGCTCACTGAACATCGAAACAGTGAGTATGCCGAAAACGAGCTCCTCGACACGTACTCCCAGTCCGGTCTCAACGACGAAGAAATCTTCGAGCCCATGTCCGCCGCCGCGCGTCGCGTAGCGGAGGTAAAGATGCGACAGCGCGATCGCATGGAAGGCAGGAGTCGGCGTGGCGCGCGTGCTGCCAATCGGAGCCACGCGCCTTCATTCTTCGATAGCGACGACATCGACGCTGAAGACGACGACGACGACTCTGGTCTGCTCTCCGGTACACGGACCCGTGCACGTCGTCAGTATGATGAGCGGCGAGACGTCGACGATATGGAGGGGATTGAAGACGTACGTTTCTTTTTTTTTTAAGTGCCATCGCTCTTTTTTTTGGTGGCTGATCATGGGAACAGGAAGTCCCACTGGAGCAGCTGAGCGATATTAAGGCTAAATCGATCGTCGAATGGATCGCTAATGATCGCGTTCGGCGGTCCATCGTCAAACATTTTCGTCAGTTCTTGATGACCTACGTTGACGATCATGGCGCGTCGGTCTATGGCCAGCGTATCCGCAACCTCGGCGAAAGTGCGATCTTTCCTTTTTTTTCTTTCGCAAGTGCATCGATCCAAGCTTACTGATATCACTTGCAGACAATTCTGAATCACTAGAAGTCTCTTACCTCCACCTTGCGTTATCCAAGCCCATCCTTGCCTACTTCCTCACCAACTCACCCGCCGCAATGCTCACCATCTTTGACGAAGTCGCACTCGCCGCGATTCTCGTGTACTATCCAAGCTACGAGCGTATCCACTCCGAAGTGCACGCCCGAATCACTGACCTTCCACTTGGCTCTTCACTGCGCGACCTTCGAACAAGCAACCTAAACAATCTCGTTCGCGTTTCGGGCGTTGTGACCAGGCGGACGGGCGTGTTCCCGCAACTCAAATACGTCAAATTCGACTGCAAAAAGTGCGGCGCCGTCTTGGGCCCGTTCTATCAAGATGCAACGAAGGAAGTGAAAGTCAGCTACTGCGCGAATTGTGAGAGCAAGGGCCCGTTTGCCGTCAACTCTGAACAGGTCAGTCCGAATCTGTCGGCCCTTTTTTTTTCTATTTTTATGTTCGGTTACCGACCCCACCACGCCCCACAGACGATCTATAGGAATTATCAAAAGATGACTTTGCAGGAATCTCCCGGTTCCGTGCCACCGGGTCGCTTGCCTCGCCATCGCGAAGTCATTCTATTGTGGGATCTGATCGACTCTGCGAAGCCTGGCGAGGAGATTGTATGTTCTTTTAGCTTGTTCTTCTCACACTCTCCACCAACTTTAAACAAAACAGGAAGTGACGGGAATCTACCGAAACAACTTTGATGCGTCCTTGAACGCCAAGAATGGCTTCCCCGTCTTTTCTACCGTCATCGAAGCGAACCACATCAACAAGAAGGAAGACCTCTTCGCCGCTTTCCGTCTTACGGAAGAAGACGAGAAGGAGGTCCGCGCCCTCGCACGGGACGAGCGCATCCGTAAGCGCATCATCAAGTCCATCGCCCCGTCGATCTACGGCCACGAGGACATCAAAACAGCGATAGCGCTCTCGCTCTTTGGTGGCGTCTCGAAGGATGTCAACCGCAAGCTGCGCATCCGGGGGGACATCAACGTTCTCCTGCTCGGTGACCCTGGAACGGCCAAATCCCAATTCCTGAAATACGTCGAGAAAACCGCCCACCGGTCTGTCTTCGCGACCGGCCAGGGTGCGTCCGCCGTTGGTTTGACGGCGAGCGTGCGGAAGGACCCCGTGACGCGCGAGTGGACGCTGGAAGGAGGCGCGCTCGTGCTTGCGGATAAGGGCCACTGTTTGATAGATGAATTCGACAAGATGAATGACTCGGATCGCACGTCGATACATGAGGCGATGGAACAGCAAACCATCTCGATATCCAAGGCCGGCATCGTCACCACGCTCCAGGCGCGCTGCGGCATCGTCGCGGCGGCAAACCCGATTCGGGGTCGGTATAATCCGACGATACCGTTCCAACAGAACGTAGAGCTCACCGAGCCGATCCTATCCCGTTTTGACGTGCTCTGTGTCGTTAAGGATACCGTCGACCCCGTGCAGGACGAGCTACTCGCGCGGTTCGTCGTAGGAAGCCATCTGAGGAGTCATCCCAAATTCGACGCGGAACGGGAAGAGATGGACGTGGGCACGACGCTCGATGCTGAGGTAAGCGCTCCTGTCCTACCTAATTCATCATGAGAAATTAACCCATTATCGCTCACGTGGCCAGTTGATCCCACAAGACCTCCTCCGCAAGTACATCATGTACGGGCGGGAGAGAGTGAGGCCAAAGCTGTACGACCTCGATACGGAGAAGCTCGCGCGACTCTTCGCGGACCTGCGACGCGAGTCGAACGTGACGGGCTCCTTCCCGATCACAGTGCGGCATTTGGAAAGCATGATCCGTATGGCGGAAGCGAGCGCGCGCATGTCGCTACGCGAGTACGTCCGCGCAGACGATATCGACTTGGCCATTTCCGTCGCCATTGAGAGCTTCATCAGCGCGCAGAAGATATCGATCAAGAAGACGCTACAAAGGGTGCGCGTATATCCTTCTCCCGTCCCTATTTCCCCTTCCTTCCTTCCTTCCTTCCTTTTTCAAAACATGCCACTTAAAATTGAATCATCATTTTCTTTCTTTTAAATTTTTTGGTGTAATAAGGGCTTCCGCAAATATCTCACGCAGGCGCGTGACCACGAAGAGTTACTAGCCTTTCTATTGGGTCAAATCGTGAAAGAGAAGGCGCGTTTTTTCCAGTTGCAGCGGCATCAGCAACCTGAGCTGGTCACCGTGAGCGTGTCAGAGCTCGACGAGCGGGTATGTTGGAAGATTTCCCCATTCAATTCGTCACGCTCATTCTCTCACCACTTTTTTCCTGCTTTTTTTTAAAAAAAAGGCAAAGGAACACGAGATCTACGACACGGCGCCGTTTTTTCAATCGCGTCTGTTCACCGCAAATGGCTACACGCTCAACGTCAACGTTATTGAGAAGCGTTTCAAGCAGCAAAGTTAGATTTTATTTTGTACTGACCGGTTTAGGGTTGGGGGCCGGCAAAGGGGAGGAGGATTTATGTCTTACGGGTCTTGTATTTATTAAAGCTTCTTTACATCTGTATCCTGTCTGTGTTGTGTTATGGAATATTTTGACCGTGCATACATGCAACACACACCACTGGGAAGGGAGAATGGTCCGTTCGTCCGACTCTTGGTCTTAGCTTATTATCGTATGATCGCGGATGATAAGAGAAGACAAGAGAAAAAGAAAAGAAATAACTCCTCCTACCCACCCATTCATAAGAACTTAAGGGGAAAAAAAAAAGGATTGGGCCGTAGTCAGTCCGTGAGGGCCATGATGCTTTGCGCCAGCCAGGGCAAGTTGAGCTGATGCGACGGCGCGACGGTCCGAATCCCGAATCCATACACAATGGGGGTGTTGTGAATTGTGTGAATTGTGAAGGTTAAACGTCATGGTCATGAGTGACGATGATGACGATGATAATGATGTCATAACATCATGAAAAATGGGGGATGGGGGGGATACAAGCTTAAACGACACACCAAAAAGAAACCCCCGATTTTGATTCGCCTCACCTCACATATACACATACACACACACACACACACATACATACATACATACACATACACCAATCAGGATTCCTGTTTTACGAGCGTGTTATTGTTACGCAGGGACGAGGACCCGGAACTCTGATGTGTGGGAGGACCCCCCGCAATAAGCGCTTCGCCTGTCTCGGCCTCTTCGAGACCGCCAGCAGGATGGTAATCTTCAAGATAGAAATAAACCGCGGGTATCGCGACCAGAAGTGCACCGACAATATTCCCGAGATAAGCCGCGATGAAAGATCTAGCAGAAATGAAGGGAAACGAGCAAGCAAGCAAGCGAGCAAAGCGGGGAAAGTGAAAACAAAAAAAAGGGAGAGGGGGGGGTTTGAGAGTAAATTAGTGCTCCTGATTAGGAAAAGAAGAGAGGATGTGCGCGTGAAACGGACTTTCGAATGTACTCAGCGGTCGTCAACTACACGGGGTCGGGTGTTAGGGTCACTTGACATAAGCGTGAGAAGGATGGGGTTTCACGTACGTTGGCGTGGAACATAATTCCAAGAGGAATGGAGAACATGTTGGCCACGACTACATTTGAAGGGTTTTCGGTTTGAACACGGGACAGTATATAAAGAATCATTTGGCAAGAATCATTTCTTACCGTGGTCATACCCGCATGCAACAAATATCTGATGAATGGATGAGGAGGAGGATGGGTTTAGCGATGAAGGATAAGACAGCCGCGAGCCGTACCCATATTGGTATCCAGATAGCGTAGATCTGTCAACACGACGTGTGAATACTTCGCCTTCACCCCCAGCTTTCCAGTGGGTCAGGAATTACCCACCTTCGAAATGGTCTCTCGTGCTCCTGTAGCTTGCTAAACCAAGACAAAACATCATAATGTCAGCAGGAACTGATAAGAAAGTTTAGAAGGTAAGAAGCAACGAACCCATATGGCAACACTAACCAGCCAATTGCAACCGATACCGCGCAAGAAGATTTGATGCCACAGCGGCGTGCCAGCCTTCTTACTAAACCAACAAAAATAGTTACGCTCTCAGTGGTGACCTCATGTCATAGACGACGATTGCGGCGCACACGGCAGAAGCGGTCACGAATTCGTTATATGGTGCCGTAGAAATGACCCCGGAATCTGGTTTTTCGAAAACACGGAAGAGTCAGCTATCGGCGAGGGAACTCACGTGGTCGAACAGCTTTCTAGCGCCAGGGGGTAGGGGTTGCGCTTGGGCGGTGATGTAATGATGCAGCGCTCACATTTCACAAGAATAGCCGCGAAGAAGAGGCTTCCAGCGAGGTTTCCAAAGGTGACTGTTGAACGCAGTTTCATACGATCAAAAATCGACTCATGTGAAGGGTGGTCGAGGCACTCACCAACGAACCAGTTAAGAAAAAGACTCCACCATGGAACCGCGCGCTTCAAGACTGCCATCGGGAAAACCTATCCTCCACACCACCATTTCCAGCAAAAAATCAAAAATCAGCTTCACCACACCTGCAGACGTTGCAAAACAAAAAAAAAAGGCATTGTACTTTAAAGAGAGAAAAAGGGCCTCACCATCATGTTACTCGTCAAGAGTTCTTGCCCCTGCAGTACGATCCTAAGTTAGGTTCGGCCGGTAGATGGGTCAAAGAGAAAAAGAAAAAGATAAAAGAACAAGCAAGACCCACATCACGAGTCCAACGGGGAAAACGAAGCCACCAAGGACTTTTACAAGTCCGGGATTAGAAGCCGACAGTCCTGTGGCGCCACCTTGGATGACCTCCGAGAGCAGTCCACCGAAGGAGAGCATGGCACCTGCAAGGAACTATGGTATCGTTTTTAATTTTTCAAAGCACACTCAGTAAAAAGAAAGAAAAAGAAAGAAAAATGCTCCCAGAAAAGCGTGGGGATGGCGATGGCGATGGCGATGGCGATGGCGATGGTGATGGCGACAATGGCAAGGAGATAAGCTCACCGCTTTGAAGAATATCATGTCAATCCGCGTTTTGTGCTTCATTACGGCCGCCTCGACCAACGCGACGGCCACTTCTGCGGGTTTGAGTGTACTAGAAGACATGGACTCGTGAGACATAATCTGTTGCTGCTGCCTGTTGTTGTTGTTACGGGTGAGGATGGTGGGTTTGGCTAGTGGGGTGATTAGGAAAAGTGAAACCCCTCAAAACCGGGGAAGCGCCTACAGGCCTCCCCTTATAATGCGAATGACGGATCGAGAGAAGAAGCAAGAAGCGCTTCCTGTTTATTCGTCATCCATCAATCCATCAGCTAAACTCCGTATTCTGTCCTATGTTACACCGAGGGGAGGAGGAGGGGGGGGTGAGAGAAAGAAGAGAAGGAGATCCCACGGATCAAAGATTTCATTCATCTCCCTCGGCTGGTACCTTTTGGATCTTCTCCATTCTCCATTTGGGACGAAACGGATCGGTACGCATGATGGACTGGCAATATCGATCGCCATTCCAAAAAGAAGGAAGATACGATACATGTTCACAGAGAGACCCACATCCAGTCGTTGTCGTTTGTGTGTAAATAGTACAGTACCAGCTAGACCCCCGAAAGAAAGCCTCGAAGACATGAGAGTTACCAGTACTAGACACGTGTGCAGTTGCATGAGAGTGAGAAAGACCCCTGAATCGTGGAGTAGCAAAAAGAAAGGGAGAGGCGCATTGGTGTCATTTCTTGTCGTTGCAAATTCCGAGTTTTCCTCGCAGATGAAGGGGAGCAAAAGTAGCGTATAGTATGAGTGTGGGGTGGTGGGACAAGGGACAAAACAAAGGAAATAATAGAATAGAATACCGTCATGACATACACATACACAATACTCACACTCACACTGGTGAGCGTTCAATGAACCTATTCCTTGCCCATCTGCACCCGGTTTCGGCATTCGGCCAGTCCAAAGTCAGAATAAAATCAATCAGCAGGGAGTGTTACACCAAGAATTAGAACCAGAACAACTCTCTCGTGCCTCAAGGCATGGGGTTACCTATTCTTGAGACACGTGATACCATAAAGCGGCTCTTCTCTCTGCGGTTTGGTACTAACGGCCAAATTATTATTATCTGCCAAAAGAAAAAACTACTTATCCATCAAGCGCCCCTCAGCGGAAGAGAGAGGGAAGGAACAAATTCAGACTAGTCTGGAGTTTTCAAGCGGGAAGCGAGAAGAACAGAGACGGAGAACGAGAGAGATACTTGTACACACCTGTGACGTTAGATGAAATTACACTTCCTTCCCCACCCACCACTCACACACACACATATATATATACCCCTGTGGACCTCCCCAAAAGTGGTTATATTGTTGTGTACAGTTCATGTCTGCCTGTATTAAATTATGACCACGACACAGAAAGAAAACTTATTAAATCCGAGTGGCTTCGCCACCTATATACCTGTCAGACAGTGCGGCTCTGTTCTGTCGACGTCCCCGCGCGGGCTCTTCTTCAAGTTCGTCCTCCACGACAATCGTGGGTACGACAACTTCCCCTCCGGTGGCGGCGCTTCCACTTCTACTTCCACATGACGGCATCTATAACCACCGTAGCCTCTGGATCGGATGGTATCCGCACGAGGAACAGGAAGAAGAGTGCGAACAGCACGGCGGCGGCAAAGGCGTAAAACATCGCTTCTGGGAATGTTGCGACCGTCTTGATATAAAGAAGGCCAAATAACGATGGTCCCACGATCTGGTTCCTAAAAAGTGGAATTTGTGTGTTGTGTATGTGAGCGACGGAACCTTTTTTTTATGATCTATCTATCATCCCCTCGCGCGAGAAAAAAAAAAAAGGATGCGCATAACCGGGGAGGGGCTAGGAAAAATCACGTACCCGAGGGCCTGAATCACGCTCATCGCTCCAAACAATCTCCCCGCCTCCGATGGCGATCCACCACGGCGCGCATAGAGTTCCAACGAGAGACTGTACATCGCCGGCGAATAACCCGCCGCAAGCGCCCCCAGCGCGCTAGCGCCGACGAACACACTCGCCTCTTTCGAAACGGCCATGAGCACAAAGCACACCACATGCAGCGAAAGCGAGACTTTCGCGAGGCCAAGGTCGACCACCGGCGTGTGTGATGGACGGGTCCGTGCTTAGGCGCTGACTCGGAGCGGGAACGCTGTGGGGAGGAGCGCGCGTCGAGTGGTTCCTCGGGCGAAATGGGCAGTTGGACAGGAGGCGGTTTGGGTGCGAAGAGGTGAAGAATGACTGGACGATGAGCACCACCGCCATAATTTCATCAGTATCGGTAATCGGCAGGGAGAGAAAAACTGTTCTCACCAGGTAGTCCGAACGCCAAGAAGAGTGCTCGAGTAATTCCGACGATGCTTAGGTAGTACCCAACCTACAGGCAGGACTGTCTTAGAATCGGCAGATAAGGCAACCCCATAGGTACACCTTACAATCTCCCCGGTCCAGTTGAACGCTCCGGCGGCATATTGAATCACGTATTGCAACCCGCCAATTAGCATGAATCAAGTGCATAAGAGAACGCCAACCATGTTAAAGACCAATCCTTCTTGAGCACCTTTTGTGGGGTTACGCCCTTCTTTTGGGCGGCAGGTACCAGCACCGCGAGAGGTGCAATAAAGCTAGGATTCTACTGGACCAGCGACCCTTGCTCTCCGCGCGTTTGGCACGCCGAGCTGCATCCATTTGCGCGGGCAAAAGAGACTCCGGGACAACGAACCACGAAAAGATGGCATTGATGACGTGTAAGCCCAGCGCCACGTAAAATATAGTGTACGAGCTGCCGGCTAGGCGTTCGGTGACTCCACCCAAACTTGGCCCCAACGCCATACCAGTGAAGACAAGCCCTAGAAATTGCGAGAATATACGCGATCTGCGAGGTCAATTTTTTATTAAAAAAAAAACTATGTTCAGCGGATAAGAATTTGACCATCTATACCTCGTGGCAGAATCACTGCAGTCAGCAAGATATGCATGGACTGCCGCAATACCGGCGGAGCGCCCTGCGGGAATACGTAATGTTAACCAAGGAAACGCTGAATAAGTTCAAGACAGAAGAGGCTTACCACCAATGAGACCCTCCAACGCCGAAACGTACACAGGGAACCAATAGCCGCCGGGAACGTGCTTAGGCGCTACGGCAAGAGCGACCAGCGCAGAGTCGGACAAGAGTAGTGCGGTGATGTTGAGACCGAGAAATCGCACGCGGCCGTATCGGTCTGAGAACTGAGAGATTGGCCCAGTTAGACATGGTAAGGTAGTGGCTAGGGATAGGGGAGTGCGCACCGAACCCCAAAAGGCAGCTGTTAAGCAGCTGAGGATGCCTTGCAAGGTCGCCGTAACTAGTATTATGGATTTGGTAAGACAAAGAGAGACGGGGCAAAGCAGCGCGGAGAGGCTCGCACTCGTGAGCAGCTTTGCGACATTCGCTTGAACAACAGGGTCCGCAATGCACGGTACGGGCCTTGTCTGGCCCACATGCCATGTGTCAGATCCCACGCCTCCACCTGCTGGGTCCCATCGACGACCATCGAGGTCTTCGCATACGAGATTGGTGTAGAGTTGCAGGCGTGGTGCGATTAGTGCGGCAACTGCAACCGCACTGAGCGGACTCAGGACGATATACCTATGCACAAGGTTTTGAGCATCATCATCATTATCATCATCATCACCATCACGTCTTCTTAGGTCGAGGTGCAACTCACCATGTTGCTGAAGGGCGCCGCCACCAAGGACGTGCGGAAAGTTCGCGGCGTTGGGCCTCAAGTGCTATCTTGTCGATCTCAGCTCCACCGATATCATACGCAATTGGGTCTGGCAACTCTTCAACTGGTGTGTGAGGGCGGGGATGAACAAACTCGTGGAGAAGCTCTGCGGTCTCATCGTCAACCTGGCCTTCTGGCAAGAGGGTGCTGAAGGCGGGATAAGAACTTTGAGTGGTACCGGCGAGTAAGCGAGGCCGAGAGCGGGTAGGCGAGGGGGAAATGTTGGTCATGGTAGAAGAGGGGAGGAGGGGAGGAGGAAAGCGAGGTGCGATAGTAACGCATGTACGGATAGATAATGGCTAGTTAAGCAGAACTGTCAATGTCAGCATAATCTCATGCTGACATTATTATTATTGGACGCGTGCGTGTGAAGTTTAACAAGAATACTATATCGAGCGCTCGATGGCTCGGTCAACAACGAATGAAACAAAGGTGTTTACGACCGCGGACTGATAAGAAACTCGTTGATTGTAGTAGTGGTAGAAGTTCAACGGCAATTATGCTGAGCTTATATCCCATACGACCCACCCTATTCTGTGTGCTTAATCATAACATGATATCGGGTGGCTGCAACGAGAAGGGTTATCCATGCAAATTGGGAGGCGGCATCGAGAAATGCGAGTAAGAAAATACCAGACGGCTATGACTACAAGCACAATTGGTGAGGGTGAAGGTGAGGGTGAGGGTGAGGGTGACAACAAACGAATAAACTACGATCGAATACTTGTTTCAACAGTCAGGATTACATGAGGACGAGACAAGCTGGTGATATACAAGTTCATGAAAGTTTTAATTAACCGCGCACATGGAAAGCATTAAAAGACAGACAAACAACACCGATGGTATCTAGATGCGCATGCGCATATAAAAAAGCGTTCGACAAATTAGTTGAGGGTTGCAGTCGATATCTTGCAATGATGCAAACACAAGTTCGCTTCTTCGCGACCTTGACCTGGAACGATCACCGCATGTGGCGCTCTCCCCGGTCGTGCTCCTCCGTCCTTCCACTAGTGTGAAGTCGCGCCGTGCCTGGAACATACAATGCTCCGCGATTGTGTGCACTACGCTCCTTACGGCGTTGATGTGTCGGGGCTGGGAATGGCTCAGGCTGGCCCACCTGTGGCCCGTTCGAATAAAAAATCTTTGGCCGCCAGGATTCACGTTCATCCATGATCGCTGAATTTTTGAACTTTTCCACAAGGGCTTCCTTCCCTCTGTGCACAGGAAATATTAGCACGTGCAGGGCTAGGATAAGATGCGGAAGAAAACCGACTGGTAATTGGCATAGGACATTTGAAGGACTTTCTCACTGGCATACATATTCCTGCGTGCATGCTCATAAGGTGCCCTGTTAGAAGTAAAACCATGAAGCCCACCATTTGACACCGAGCCGTCCCTTGGCAAAGCGAAGGAGATCGTCGACTGTGATGAAGTTCACAAACGCATACCCAACATTGCACCCTGATTCCTCATGAGCAACGTCGTTTCTCAGTGTAAGAGACCCATACCGTTCTTGAAATCCATTCTCAAATAAAAGAAATCGATGCGCCTCGAGCAAACCCGCTCGATAAAGGTCATCAGGTCTTTGTCGGTCATCTTATTTGGGATGTTTTTGATCATCACCGTCGTACGCATGTCCTGCCCGTTTTCGATACGTGCAATGTTTAGATTGTTGTCCATCTGTTGTTCACCCTGTTCTTGCAATGGCGATGTGCGATACTTCGGATGACTTTGCGATGCTTGGGAGGACACACGCGATGAGGAAAGGTGAGGGTGTGAGGGAGCGATCCGCCGGGTGGTGTGTCCGTATGTCGGTGGTCTAGGTAAAATGTACTCAGGCGTGTACGTGCTAGGGCCTGTAGGAATAAAGGATTGAGTGTACGGGTGCGCGTCACACGCCCCAATGTGCCCATGTACGTAGGCCGCTTCTTGTGCCCCCCGCATAATGGCGCAGGATTCGAGGTGGTGAATGTCGAGAGCAGAGCAGCTCTCTTGGGTATCGGCAGCACGCTGACCTCCGTCGAAACTTTGGCTCCGCCGACGCTCGCCCGGACGATCGACAAATTCTGGCTCCCAGTCCGGGGGTGCTGTAATTCGCCTGCGAAGATCCTCTGCAAGTCGTGTACTTGCCAAGGAAAACGCCTTTACGCCATCCCCTGCCTCAGCACTGGCACTGCGAGGTCTCAAAAAGCGAGAAGGTGATGACTGGTCAGTTATCGGGGTCTCGGTGCTCGGAAAAGGGATGACATTTTGTAGATCGAGGCTGAGTGTTTGTGTCTTTGGCGGAGGCGGTGGAGTAACGGAAACGTGTAAAGGCGACAACATTTTAGTAGTGTAGAGCGAGAACTGGGTACCCAAGACATGGGGCCTGTCGTGCAGGTCTTGAAATGCTGCTTGTGTTTCACGCACGTCATAGTACTCCACATAAAACCACTGGGGCAGCGAGAGTTAGTGCCGTATACCACTCAGACAACGATAGCATATGTAGACTCACCTGTCCATCTCCCGAACGTGAATGCCATTCACGAAATGCCAGCAAAGTGCCAAAACGATCGAGAATGGATCTGACCGCGGATGGCTGGGTGGTACGATCCTTGATTTGAATCAGAAAGGCCGCTTCTTCTTCAATCTCTGTTACAGGTGAAGGATTGCCCGTGAGCTGTCGGCGGTGAGGGATCAGGGATTATGCATCAATGCGATCAAAGCCTCACATACATCTCTTGCCTCGGCAACGGAGATGAAACCAGAATGAAGTTTGATTGCATGCTGAACTCCGCCAAGGAACATGTGGGCCTTCCCTGACCGGACTGCGCGACAAGCATTTTCTGCGTGGCGTAAATCGTGAAATGCAAGAATGACGATACCCAGGCTCTGCAGATGGCCGGTCCATATGCCTTTGGATGCACCATAAGGCGCAAAAGCATTCTTGATTCCCTCGTTGGTGACTGATTTAGGGACGTTGCTGATCTGAGGCCAAAGGTCAGGACGTACATTGGCATCAACGATGTCACTGACCAAAAGGAAGCGACTGGGCGATGCCTCAAGGCGTAGACACTGGTGGGAAAGGGGAAGCGGAGACATGGACTCCGATTGCTGGCTCGTCAAGGGTGGGTAGGAACGGTCTGTTGGTGTGATGTCGCCAACTAATTCGTCTGCGTCGGAAATGGGCGAGCCCTTGTGGGTAACATGCTTGGACTTCCGTTGCCAAAGCGCGGCGCTTGTAGCATCAAGATCGGTTGGAGTGGAAGGAAGACCTCCTTGGCTCGCACCATCATTGAGGGACGAAGGAGTAAGAGGGGGAGTAAGAGGTAGTGGGGGCCGCCTCGGAGACGTGCATGGGCTAGGCGAGGGAGAGTTGTGTTGGATTTTTGAGGGAGCGAGATCTAGAGGGCCAAGATGAGCGCGGCTCGTTGTTGAAGTGGTAGTTGTGAGGGTTAATGGTGAATCTGGCGCCTGATGCAAGTGACTGCGTGCATGGACACTGTGCCGAGTTTATTTTTTTATGAGAGATATTCTGAACAAGTATGAGGCGCATATACTTACCATAGGTTAGGGAGAGAAGGGGAGGGATGCAAACGTTGGGCAGTGCAACCAGATGGCTGAATCGAAATGGAGAGCACGTAAGTCAAAGTAATAAAGGAAGCGGACGTTAGGAAATTTGACCTTTCCAAAGCCGCGCATCTGGAGGGAGGGTGCGGAAGAATGAGGAGGAATTGTTATTAAGATGACGGGGTTGGAGGGCAAGACGAGGGCAGAGGGAGGAAACAAAGAAAAGGTGAGGGAGGTGGTGGAGGAGGAAGGTTATATAACTGGAAACCAAAGGGTGCCGACAGGCCCAGAACGGAAAAGGAAGCGCAAGTGGACAGGCGCGCCTTGCGGAAATCTCTTGCGCTGATCTTGTATGGAAGATTCGTATCGTTACCTCCTTCATTAGCTCTAGTCTTGGCCAATCGCCCGGTTATCTTGACGCACCATCCCTTCATCCATCCATCTATCCCTTCACTCATTTCCGCCAGCATTTTCTGCACAGCGACTTGCGGGGAGGGGGGGGGGAGGCACTTCCCGGTCTACCTCATATTCCCTAATTCAGTTCCTCCTCTCCTCTGCCCTCACGCCCTCACATAACCTCATTGCCGTGAACTTCGTCTTCCTGCGTGACACCTAAAATTGCTAGTTCTCGTGAGTCATCCAGCTCATCTTAGATATAAAGCGACACCACCTACTGAAACACTATGTCAAATGACAACCCTCATTCCGTCCTAAGACTGAGATCCTTGCCTCACGGGCCCTGTTCCGCTTCCGGGGTGCATATGGAAGCTGCCAGCGAATATCCTTTTCTGGCCTACCTTCGCACAGCACCACCCCAGGACGTCTCAGAGTCAGCGAGTGCGGTTATTGCCATAGCCTGTTCCCTGAGCTGCACAGGTCATCGCGTCTGCCCATTTGTTTCATCCTGATATCGTGATATCGAGAGGGCCATGACGACGACGACGACGACGCGAGGGAAGGAAGCGACATTTGATTGTATGAGAAAAACAACAGCCAACAACCAACAGCCACACCCTGCGCGGACCACCGCGGGGAGACCAACAAGTCGGCGCTGCCGGAATGCCGATTTTCTACCCATATCCAGCGAATACTGCACTGCTCGTCACGGAGTTAGATCCCAAGCCAAGTACGCAGATTGCGCTCCGGCGCCCCGCCCTCCGAGCTCATATCGCATCGCTGTGAATTTCTTATTATCCTTTCCTGCGTGCTGCGTAAGTGACCACCGGTGTCGCGTACTGCATTGTTCGTGCCTGTCCAGCTCGCATATCTCCGACCGCGAATTTCCGACGACAGCTCAGCTGCCATCACGCGCGCCCTTGTCTTTCCTTTTCCGTACTGTGCCTCTCCACACTTTTCCCCCACTCGTCCATGCTCTTTCCAAATACGCCCTCGACTACCTCAATGGCTGACACTTTTCATTTCTCCGCCAACCGGAGGAAGATGTAATTCTCCCAGAACCGCGTCTATAAGCCCAGTAAGCCACATGTGAAGGGCGACAACCAAATTACAACAGATTCCCTCCCTCAGATCCCAAACTTTCAATTAAATAATTACGCACTTCCGGTTTTTGTGCGCGTGGCGTGAACCAAAATCCGATTAATGAAATTGAGGATCTCTATCTAAGTCTCGGCTAACTATATGCATCTATCCCCCCCAGGATCGGCGTAATCACAGCAGTGGGCCTCTAGTGGTAATTCACGTCAAGCGTCAAGGTCTGCATCGCGTTCGCCTGCTTAATCCTCCGGAGCTTCCTCTCTCTTTCCATGCTGTGTTCGGAATCGGAGGTGTGGAGGTGCAGTCCCTCAGACAACCGGCGCTAAATCGGGCCGCTCCGGAGTCCCACGCAAACTTTAATAACTATCAGCAGCGGCGCATCCAATGTACTGGCGTGGGCACTCCCAATTCCCCCAATCAATAGCTAGCTAGTTGCCAGACAATGGAAGCTGTGGAAAATGCACCCAGGGTTCAGACTTGAGCCGGGGCCGAGGGAGGCGATGCTCCACAGCGGGAATTGTATAACGCCATGGTGGTTTAAATCACCGTATTCCGGGAGTAGCGGAGGTCATGGCTCTGCTTCCGATATGGCGCCTCGTATTATTAACTCCCAGCCATTTCCAACTTGGTGGTTTAATTCGTGGTGCCGTTTACTCTCATAGTCCCATATCAGGATGGTGAGGAGGATGAAGCTAAATCCATACTGTCGGCACAAAATGTTAAAGCAAATGCCCGGGCATATACACAATAATGATGGAAGCTTCTCTTTTATTGTTCCATGGGGACCGCACCCATCAACTTCCCGTGGGCAATCAAAAATTGTCAAGTAAAAATTCCCCAGTAGGTGAAGTACGGTGGAAATAGTGTACCCAGTGGGAGTAAGATCGAGTGAGTCTCAGGACTCTTTAATGGTAGGAAATCTGATGTTCTGGGCTGATTAACCTGAGGCATCCCTCAAGCACGAAAATGATCCGTTGGAAACCAGGGCAAAAATCTGCAGAAGCACGAGCTTGAGAGGTAATTTGGACAAATTTCTCGCGGTTGTAGGTTTACCGGAGATGAAGAGAAGTAGATGTGGAGGTTAATTCGTATTTGCATTTGGGCAACGCTATGGTTCTTGTGCTCGCGTCTCGCTCAACCACGCCTATCTCTAGGAGTGAGCATTCCCCTACTGAAAAGCCGGGTGTATCGGAAGGTTAGAAAACTGCAGAGGAAGCAAGAATCTAGAACATAATGTATGCCACACCCTAGCACAACAACCAAAGAGAAGCGACCATCACCAAGATACGCTCTGACACTCACATATGCAAATCACAACAAGAAGATCCCGCTCGTGACTCACTTACGTGTGGACATCTCAAATACGCAGACGGACGACGATCGCACTGATATAACTTGATCCTGGTGGTGCAAAGTGAGACACAAATGTCGTATGTCGTGGGAAGACGCGAGGCGCCCTAGACTTGAGACCAGCACCGCCTCAGACCATTAGATAGTCGCTAGGGCCCCATTGTGCTGGCTGCAAATCATCACCGCCATCAATCACTGCTCGTTCTCTGATCTACCCGATAATTTTTTTGAGCACTTGACAAATCGATGCTGGCAGTCTATCATCATAAACCTGTAGCTGATCCTCCCTCACTTCGGCCAGGCATAACCTGAGACTGATTAATCAGAAGACGCATATATCAAGCGCTGCCTTACGTTGTTGCAACTTGCAGCACTCGCACAATGAGCGCTCTGATTGTGTCCGATGAACCCGCAAAAGACAGCGAATTTCGGGGGGGGGGGGGGGGCATGAGGTAGTTCTCCTCTTTTCATTGTCAAACTGGTTTCCTCCATTACCCGTAACCAATTATAATCATCCGGTTATTTGGTATTTTGATTGACCAAGAGAGGTCGAGAAAATATTGGGGAGCTTGAGCGCCTTGTTCAGTGTCAAGGGTCCCCAACATTATATCTCCCGAGTAGGTTTCCACATGATTATTTCACTTAAAGATAATACAAATGACTTTATCGTTTCATGGTCCCCAGGCTCGTGTTTTTCAGCTCCGTTTAACGCGGAATTACCCTCTAGAGTGGTTTTCTTTCTCGGGAATGTAATCACGCTGCCTAGAAACGGTTTGTGATTGTTGAATTGATCGAGACCGACAATCTGCCATTTCTGGCAGCTTTATGCGCACTTCCCTGTCTTGTGTGTATGGAACCCTGGGAGTCTTCAATGGGTCTAGCAATAAAAATGCAATCCCCCGATTGAAAAGGCTCACACCGTCTTTGCGAGACCCTTCTTCGGTGGTACTATGGTCCACGAGTTCCGCAGTCATCCACTCAAATCCCTGTACCTCACCTTTGAGCTTACCACCACACTTCTTTTCCGTCTACCATCTTGGGTACTTGGAAATCTTCCTAGGACACTGCGCCCACGACAGTCTTGGTCACTCAAAAAGTCTGTTCTGATTAAGGTGGTTGACCGTTTCCACCTCGTTCTTGGAAGGTGGGGTGAGGAGGCTTTTGTATAGTTCTGCGGCGATTGACCGTGGTCGAACAGGACGGACACATTGCTGTTTTTTGGCGATCACCAGACCGTGAAAGAAGGTCCCGATGTAAAGCATGTCTGGGTCGAACCCACACCCCATCTGATGAATACAGAGATAAGAAAGTGGGCAAGCGCCGCAGAAGTAGTGCCTGCAACCATTCCCGGGTATTGGATAGATAAAGAGAATACGAGCACTGGAATTGGAGCGCCACCAGGGCCAGGAGAGAAGGTCATCTACTCGCTGCACGGAGGTGCTTACATTCGAGTTTCGGCGAGTCCCCACGACATCGCCGCGAATATCGGACGCGGGTTGCTCGAGCACTGCACAGACGTCCACCGCGTGTTCGCGATTGAATATAGGCTATCCAAACACCTGCCTGACGAGCCCAGACACCCCTTCCCGGCTGCCTTGCTCGATGCCCTGGCCGGCTACGTCTACTTGACGGACACAGTCGGCTTCGCTCCGGAGAACATCATCATCGAAGGTGACTCAGCGGGGGGGAATCTTGCGCTCGCGCTCGTCCGCTACCTTGTCGAGAACGCAGGCCTCATCAAGGGACTGCCGGTACCGCCCGAGGCGCTATTATTGCTCTCGCCGTGGGTCGATCCGAGCGATATCGCGGTGCCGCCCGGCTCGCGTGCAAATTTCAACATGGCATCTGACTACATCGGCCCACCGGAAGGCCCCATCGCCCTATATGCGCGCCGTGCATTTTTCGGGCCACTCGCTCATGTACCTAACGGGCTCCTCAACCCCTACATTGCACCTGGGTGTGCTGATATGCGCATGCCGCGCGTGTCTTTTGAAGGGTTTCCACGAACGATGATTGTTGCGGGTGAGGCGGAAATGTTAGTGGACCAGATCAATATTTTGGTGCGGCGTATGAGGCGTGATTTGGGCGAGAAAGTACTTTATTACGAAGCTCGGGATGCGGTTCACGACTTTATTGCTCTCCCCTTTTGTGAACCTGAGCGAACGTTGGCTCTGGCCGCGATTTCGGATTGGTTAGGAGAGTAGATAATACTGTGCTTTATGATAGAACATAGAACGTACTTAGAGAACGGGGGTTCCGCAGTGGTGGTGTGACTGCTGACTGCTGATTGCTTATTACTCATTTCCTTTTTGGTATCATCGGAAAACCTTTTTTCGGGTCCTGGTAGTTTCCCTTTCCCCAGGCAAGGCAAAACGCAGAACTTCCTTCAGTCCATGACTACTTGAATCCCATATTCTCATCGCAATTTTCATTTGGCATCATGGAGCCGGGAATCTCCAAGAGTGATGAAGAGAAAGTGCGCCATGACAAACGCGCTCAGCTGAAGGCCCTGAACGTCCAGCATGGAGGTACGCCACACGATGAATAGTTTCTGAAGGATAACAAACTTCCTTGGTAATGTTCTGCTCAAACTGGAAGAACCGACCAAGGCGTTGGACTCTTCCCTCAAGCGTCATACGGCCCTGATCAGACGTATACGACAGTCGATTGGCCTGGACAATCGTGACCAGATACTCAATGACATTGAGACTCTTACACTAGAAAAATACATCGAAGAGATCGCAGGGGCAGTACCTGAAGGCATCGTACGATGCAAACTGGAAAAGGATGTGTGGAGCGCTGCGGAGGTAGGTCACACTCAAAGGCACATAAGCACATTCCCCGTTCTGATGCGCATATATGCATCCCCCCAGGTCATCTCAGCTCTTCATCGACGCTTCCCAACGAAGTTTACACCCGCATTGGTTGCTGCACTCGGTAGCGCGCTTGTGCCGTCGAACAAATCAGCCCTTGCGACAATGACGGCCGATCAGCGAGAGAAGGAAGAAGCAGCGCGTGTCATGCGGCAGCGACCGATTCTACGTGTTTGTGCTGAACTCGCGCTTGTTAATATTATCCGCGATGCTCCTACACGCAGTGGCGGGGAGTGGATCATGAAGCTGATGCGTGAATTGGTACGCCTCCCTCGCAATGCGAACGCGTTAATGCGTTCTAATGTTCAACAGTTATCCAATGACCCTTCCTTATCGTCCTTACCACTTCTTACGACGTTCCTCAAATCATATTCACGCCCATTCCTCGGCTTGGTTCCCCCTGTTGCTTCAAAACAGATATCAGCCTCTGCAGAGCCGGGTACGCTTGCCTGTGGTGCAAGTGACGCGCCTGAAGTGGCTTTCCCACCACTTGGCGTGGAAGCAGAAGAAGACGAGCTTGTTGAAAAGGATATCCGTGACCGGTTTAAGAAGATGTGTGAAGGTTACTTCGAGAATGTGGCGAAAAAGCTTGTCATAGAGCACAAGGTACGCGGATCATTTTGTCCGCTACATTTTGAAAACAGAGCTTCTGTTGCAGAGATTGCAAGAGCAAGATCGCCGGAACCATGAAGCATATATTCGTTCAGGCGAGATTTTCGAAGATCGTCAACAGGCGTATGAGAAGATGACGAAGAGCTATGAGAAATTACTTACGAGTTCTCAGACGTACGTGTTCCCTCTTTGCAGATCCCCCGTCTATCCTCAGTTGATCGGTGGCCAGGTTATCTGAGCTCTTATATCTCCCGATGCCTACGCTCCCAACTTCTTCGTCTACCGGGAACTCCATCCAGATTGGGACTAACGCTGGCGCGCTCCTCTCTGACGATGCTGAAGAGGCTGCGTTTGCTGCACTAGGAGGAAAATGGGAAGATGAGGAAGAACGCAGATTTTTCGAAGACATCCAGGACCTGCGAGAAGTCGTACCGAAGAGTATACTCGGAATCGATGATGGGAGGGAGTCTGTCAAGGAGAATGATGGGAGTGACGCTGAAGCGAGAAAGAATGCGGAGGATGAAGAGGTGAGGAGACTGCAAGAGGAACTCGCGGGGCTTGAAGCTCCGGGCGGCGCGTTGCAAGTAAATGGCAAAGCAGATTCGGAGGAGGAGGCTCCGGGAGAAGAGGAAGATGGGTATGCTTCTTTCGTAGCTTCGTTATGCTAGCTCACATCCTGCCTTAGCGCCGCTACGCCGACACCCTCTACCCCAAAGGAGGGGTCAAGGCCGACTACCCCAACACTTGCCCCACAAGGTCCTTCGCAACTTCTCACTGCCCTCCTCGCGCGTTTACCGGACTGTACAAATCGAACCCTTATTGACCAGGCCGCTGTCGAGTTCGCTTTCCTCAACTCCAAAGCTGCACGCAAGCGGTTGGTGAGGGTGAGTGGGACTCCCCGGCGTCTTCTCGTACGTCCTCAGGGAGCGTTCTGCAGTTCCTTACGCAGGTTCCGAAAACGAGAACGGATCTGCTACCGCATTATTCTCGGCTTGTGGCTACCATAAACCGGTACATGCCTGATATAGGTGTCGAGCTCGTCGCCGCAGTAAGTCTATGTGGTACCTAAGCGCTCTACGCTCACGATGTTACAGTTGGACGAAGAGTTCAGGTACTTGCAGAGGAAGAAGAACGTTATGGTGGAGCTGGCGGAAGTGCGGCTCAAGGTATTATGATCCACTTCGATATCACAATTTCATATGCTAATAAAGCACAGAATATCACATTTATATCCAACCTCACTAAATTCAAAGTGGTTCCACCACATCTCATTCTTCATATGTTCAAAGTCTGCATAGACGATTTCTCCGGTACGAATGTAGACAATCTTGCCTTACTATTAGAGGGCTGCGGGCGCTTCCTGCTGAGGAACGAGGAGACAAAACAGCGATTTGGTACAATGGCAAGTCAAGGATAAAGCCGAAAATATCAACGCTGACCGTTTCGGCATACAGCTGGAGTTGATGAAGCGCAAGCAAGGCCTTCTGCACCTCGATCAGCGTCAAACTATGCTGCTCGAGAATGCTTACTATCAGGTGTGTAGAGTTCGTGGCGTCATTAAGCATAGTGCCTACTGTTGTCCAGGCCAATCCACCCGAGCGTGCACCTCGCCAAGAGAAAGAACGTACCCCAATTGAACTCTTCATCCGTCACCTTCTGTATGACATCCTCACCAAACGGACTATTGACAAGGTTCTCAAGTTGCTGCGGAAACTTGACTGGGAGGACCCCCACACACACCGCGTGTTGCACAAAGTCTTCACTAAACCCCACAAGCTGCGATACGGGAATATTGCCCTGCTCGCAATGCTTACGTATGACTTGCAACGCTATCACCCTGAATTCTCGATTGCCGTAGTGGATCAGGTATTGGAGGACATCCGGCGTGGACTCGAACAGAACATGTACAGTGCGAATCAGCGAAGAGTCGCAGCGGTGAAGTACCTGGGCGAGCTTTACATCTACCGCCTTATCAGTTCAGGGCTCATTTTTGACACCCTTTGGGCGCTCGTCACATTCGGGCACCGTGAGTGGCATCCACGTTGGAGCATCTCTGCAGAACTGATGTACGTGCATCATGTTTGTCACAGCCAAGGCCACCCTCTGCCTCAGTTCCCGTGCCCGATCGACATGTCAGATGACTTCTTCCGTATCCGGCTTGTGGGTGTGCTGCTTGACACGTGCGGCATGTGCTTCGATCGTGGATCACAGAAGAGGAAGTTGGACAACTTTCTTGTGTTCTTCCAAGTATGTTTTCACTGTGAACTATCTATAGATCGTGTATCTGATCAGATCACCTTAGTACTACCTTCTCTGCAAGGAGCCAATGCCCATGGACGTGGATTTTATGGTCACGGACTCGCTCGAAGCCATTAGGCCGAAGTTGGTGCTGCTGAAGAATATCGAAGATGCGGCGAATGCGGTTGACGAAATGTTCGCCTCCACCGTCCAGGGCCCGGGCTGTATGTTTTTTCACAGTCCCCAACGCGATTCTGATATCTGTTTAAGCTGGCGTTGGCGAAGGAAGTGGTGACGATAGCGGTGACGATGGCGAACGTCCTACCAAGGATGAAGACGAAGACGAAGATGAGGAAGACGCTACAACTATTGATTCTCCTGTAAGTTTCTGTAGATCCCCATATGCATGTCTTTCTCATGACGCTTCACAGATTGATGAGCGTGGCCCCTCTCCGGAGCCAACACTTGTCGTGACGTCATCTCAAGAAACCATTGGCCCTAACGAGGAAGAAGACGCTGAATTTGCAAAGGAGCTCGCGAAGCTCGTCACAGATACGTCAACAGAGTCACGCAAAGTTGATCGGCGCACCGCGCAAACGTTGTGGGAGTCTGCCGTCTTGCCACCTGGAATGCGTAAACGGCACGAAGAAGGCGAAGGTTCCACAGAAAATGCGAACCCTGGTATTATGAACTTTACGATGCTTACAAAGCGAGGGAATAAGCAGCAGGTGCGGCAGCTCGCTATTCCCTCGGAATCTACGCTGGCCATCCAGACGCGCTCGGCGCAAGAGCAGGACAAGGTTGAACAACAACATTTGAAGCGCCTAGTACTCGATTATGAACAGCGTGAAGAAGCAGAGGAGATAAAAGGTGTGTTCGACACCCTTCACTTTCCATGCGAGCAAAGCTTAGAGTACTGCTTTAGCCCTTGAAGCGAAAAACCGACCCATCAAGATTCGCCTTGCCGGATAACCCCTACTCACATTCTACAGCGACGCCACAATGTAGCGTTCATTGTCTCTAATTCCCTGGTAGACGCATCGTTCTCGCACCATCGTCGGGCTACAGAACACTGGCATCTGCCGGTGCCCCGTCACAGAGGCGGACGCCCGACAGATCAACCACTGATATGGTTCCGCCACTTCTTGCGCATGCAGGCTTTGTGACTACTTTTGATGCTGCTGAGACGTGGGAGCCCAGAGAAGCTGGATTATGAGCCTGCAATCAAGGCTGGACAATATGCTGCGAGTGCAAGGCCCGGCGCCGCTTTAGTTAGTCACTTTTATGTCTCTCAACTCTCTCAACTCCAAATGAAAATGAAATGAAATGAAAATTAAATACCTTAGAGTCTTAGAGTTAGAGTAGAGAGGAATTGAATTTGAGTTAAGAAGCGAAATAAATTATACATTCATTCGATCACGTGGAATGTTACGTGTTATTGGGGTCGTGCCAACCGCGCCGCGAACCAACATTTGGCCTTTCTTTATTGTTGGTCGGGAGCTTGAATGTGAACATCCTCTAGATCCCGTTATCAATCTTTCAGGTCTCATATGTAAAAGGCGAACATACTGCTGCTGATGACTACATCAGATGACGAATATGATTTTGACGACCTTGTCCTTGATGACCGTACCCTCGCTGCCCTCGATGCGACCGAACGAAAGCTTACTGCAGCACGTGTGGTGCCCCCTCGGCCAAGGTCCCCTCCAGAACAACAACCTGCTAAACGGCTTAAAACAAGCGAAGGTTGGACCCCGCGGCAAGAGCACGAGAGGCCGCCATCCCCGAAAGGTCTGATCAAGTCGAGGTTTTCCTTGGAAGACACGGATCTTCCAGAAATTACCATCAGCGACGGATTCTACAGCGGTCCAGGTCGTTTTTTCGCTGGTAGTCAGCCGTCTGAGCCCCCAGCGAGTCCAAAGGCACAGGGCGATGTTCACGAACTTACGGACGGAGCAGATTCAGATGTCGTTTTGCTCCCCACACCTACAGCACGACGACGGGCCCGTGCTTCAGGAAGAAACGTTATCGCACGTCCTGACCACAGACCAAGAGTTTCTCCTCCCGCCCAACCCAGTATCGCTTCCGTATCCAGCACTGAAGGGAGAAATATACGTACCACTGTTACTCCCATCGCCGGAAATCTCTCTACTCGTCACCCTAGCCCTGCTTTAGGTTCTACCCGCGTTGCTTGTGCGAGTCCCCTCGCTCGTGCCTCTTCGTTCAGCGATGGGATGCGCGCAGCCCTTCGTAATGCCATATCCGAAGTCGACAGTCCAGCGCCCCAGCGATCGTCTTCGAACACGTTATGGACACACCCTTCCCCTTGTCTGCAGTCCCCCAAGCCTACTCCCAAAGGCCCGTGCCAACCCCAACCCAAGTCATGGTTCATTCGAGGCCCCAATACCCCTCTCACATTCAACGTCGCGAGCAATCCCTGCCTCTATCTCAGTGGATGCAGGCACCTCGACAATTTTCTCATCAGGCAACCGGACCTCAACCATTGTTTCTATCACCGTCGCAGCACCAGCCTACTCTGAGAGACCAGCAGGCTTCTTCAATTGGGGACGTAGCCACTCTTCTGGATGAGCTTCAGTCCCTGAAACGTCAAGTGGAAGAGGCACGTTCCCTAAATGTAGTCGCCTTCCTTCACTGATTCATATCCTACAGCTCAAGAAGGAGAATTCGGAGAAGCAGAAATTTCTTGACCAAGCTGTCTCTGAAAAACGCGCTAAGATGGGTGAAGTCGAGATCTTGCGCACGAATCTGCAGAAGGTATTCAACTCGTAGCTTGCAGTAAACTCACCCAGCTGATCATTTCGGAGGCCACTACTACACGTCATGAAGAGACGGAAAAATTTCGTGCGGTAAAAGAGAGCCTGGAAGCTGCTCAAACTGCTACCAAGGTACAACACGAGGCGGAGCTTGAGCGTCTACGTACGCAGCTCGTCTTCCAGCAACATGAAATGGCTACTCGCAGGGTTGCGCCTCGAGCCCCGGTCACTTCTCAGACGACTGGTTTTTCCCAGATATTCCGTTCAGATGCACCAAGTACCCCCCGCCGCCACCGCGCTACTGCTATTCAAAGTCCATCCCCTCGTCACCAAAAGCGACTGGCTGCTGTACCTTTGCATCCATTGAAGGCGAATTTACCGCCTGCAGGATTTGTGAACGACTTTGCTGTTCCAGCTCGGAAGCAGGACAAGGGAAAGGCCCGGGCTTCTTTGTTTGAGCAGAGTCATGGAGCACGTGAGCAAGATTTGGACTTAACGCCTTTGTCGCCGCCCGGTAGTCCAGTGAAGGCACCGATACTCACACAGGTTGATGAGCGCATGGAAATCGATCTTGATAGTCAGGCTGCTGATGTTACCAACTACCCGGATGTAGGCCTCCATAAGAATCTGGCGGACGACGGGAAGACTCTGCAGCAGATCATTGGTTCATCTAAGAAAACTCTATACCCTTTGATCGGGTTGGTTGGGTATTTTTTTGAAATCACTTTGTTTTTTTTCACGCTCAAGGCTTACGTTCTGCCGGTAGATGCGACAGCTTGTAATCGCTCATGCAATTCCGCCAAATGCCCCAAGTACAATTCAGCTCTTGCTTGCTCAGCCACCATTTGAACATCAATCGAGCGCCTTCTCTTTGGCCTGCACGTCCCTGATTGATGTTGTAACCATTGGCTTGGGGGGATATGATCCCATCACATGCATTGCTGTTGATTCACTAACTCAGATAGTGAATATACTTCTACTCAACCTTCGGGTCAGTCAGACTCCTTTGGGAATTGATCCCATCATTAACATGCTTCCAGTTGAAGCCTTTAATTTCCACGCTAAATCTATTGGGTGTCCTCACGATCTGTCTGCCATCGTTCGCAACAAAACTACTGGAGCTCGCAAACGGCTCTACATTTCTCGAAACCATCTGCACCATCATCGTAAACTTTCTACAACCTTCAAATACTAATTGCAAAGACCAGAGAAAGCAGAGGAGTGCGCACTTTATCTGGATCTCGCGCGGGAGGTCTTCAGCCTGCTTGATGTAATCATTTATTCCCTCCCACCGGAATATCACCCCCAGTTGAGCCACGTCGTTAGTTTTTTTTTTCCCACTAAGTCTTACAGACGATCAGACTCGCCATCATCCCGCAGACGGCAAACGTGCTCACAACGATGCTCAACAAGCACCAACCGACGCGCTTTTTGGAGTATTCCACGCGCGCTCTCTCATATCTCTCCATACGTGCGTTACTTGAACCGGCGAGTCACCTTTTACGTGCTTACCCCTTCGCAGGAGTCAGCAATTTTCGCTCGCTGCTATCCTTTCCGGAAGATGCCCCAGAAGACGTCCGGGATTTTGCTAGACTACCGCAGGTGGACAGGATGTGCGCTCTGTTAATAGATTCGACTCGGACGGGTGTCGCAGTGGGTTTTCCAAATATGCATTCCGTTTTAATTGTGGTAATAACGCATTTCAATAACACTAGGGTCACTCTATTCGGGCATCCTTACTTACTACATTCATCTCCCTCGTAATGGCGCATCAAGATGCCTTGATAATCCTCTCCGAGTCACCCTTTTTTATTCCTTCACTCGTCACGCTGCTCGCGGACCTCTCCACAACGCTATGGGAAGAGGGACCGGGGCTTACAGTCGCACTAGAACTTCTTTCCGAGCAAGTAATCTTTCTTCCTGTCCTAAAGCTTCTTTGACTGACTGACAACTATCCTATAAACTATCACAGCACCGTATCAGGGATAGCGCGCGGCATGCTCCTCCTTCATTACGTCATCTTTCGTACGCCAAAAGGACCCGCAAGTTTGCGCGCGCGCCTGCAGGCAGCGCCGCCCCGCCATTTCAACGGTATCGGGCATCAGTTCGTCGTGGCGCTCGGGCGACTGAGCTTTGCAGAGCCACCAGACGAGGTGTCTGCTCAGGACCGCGCCTTGCTGGAGCAGCTCGCTGATCCCGCGCGGGACGTGATGGATCTAGTCGTGGCCGGACCGGAGAGTGAAAGTGTGTGGTCGTTATTTCAGGAAGAGGACGGTGAGGATGAGGGACAGGGCGATGATTCTGAGCGGAGAGTTGAAGGGAACAACAGTGGTGGTGGTAGTAACGGCAATGGCGGCGGCGGCGGCGGCGACGGACGCGAGGACGAGGAAGATATTGTGATGCAGGCCGATATAGGCATGTTGCAGGAGAGCTCATCTCTAGAATATGTGTGAGGCATAATTTCCTTTAGTGCTCTCATCCATTTGGGACCTGGACGATTGGATCTTCTCTGCGTGTGCATCTCCTCGGGATCATGATAATGTATGGTATATGGTACTAGGTAAAACTTGGTAAACTTGGTAAACATGGACCAGGGTCAGCCCAGCCCACGTTTCTACGGAACTCAAACAAAAATAAAAATATATAATGTTATTATATTATTGTTATTAATACCCGTTACTGTAAATCTCAGGAAGAATGCTGCGCCGCCGCCATTCGAATAAAAAAAAGTCGTCGTAACGGCATCCGGGGTTTGGACAACACAGGACAGACAGGACAGACCCCTTTGCATATGATGCCCGCGTCCCGAATCTAACAGTAGTTGTTTCATTTTCCCCAATTGTTTATATACCAAACCATTAAGCCCGTCCCTTCCCTTGATGGCGGCCTGACAACCGTGACCACACACGGCTACGCCCATAACTGGGGAACTTTTTCGATTAACCGCGCGGGTTGGGCTTTCACTACACAAGGCCAAACTGAAAAAGCTGAAAACTTAAGAAATGGGCTCCTGCTGATAGCGTCCTGTCAGGAAGAGGGACGACTCTTTTAAGTATCAAACGTGCTCACAGCACCCCTCCCCCCCTTTCATCGTCCTCAATGATGACCCGGGGTGAGATCAGTCGTTTTTTTTTTTTCTTGGGATGTGTTGATGAGAGAGGGAGGAGGGGTATAAGATATCCAGTTTTTCAGCGTAGAAGGATGGATAGGATGGATAATAAATCCCTCGAAACCGAGTTGGGGACACCCATTACCTTCCTTGGTCCTTTCGGTCAATCTACACTTTCATCCATGCGACGCCTTGAGGGCAGGTAGTGTCATGAGGTCAGCCAAGTCACAACAATCTCAGGTCTTGTTGCGGGCGCTTTAGAATAAGAATAAAACTTTCGCGTGTAAAACACTATCGGGGTCCTTCAAAGCCTCCAAAAATTCTTCGCCTGGGCGAGAAGGGCCCCGGGGGAAAGGGAAGGGGGGAATTCTGGACTTAGCTAACATGCCGTTACTCTTTTTGGGGGAAAGAAATGTGTCGCATAATATCGGAAGTAGTAGGGAGAGTCCCTACTAACTAACCACCCGTGGTTGTGGGCGTCAAATTCAAGCCGGCTGTTGTTGCATCGCACAAAAGAAAAAAAAAAAAACCTTCTGACCCCTCAGCTTCAGGTCTGGTCAGAGATACAAATTAAATTCTGTACGAATACACTGGGGCAGAAGTGTTCTATAACCATTTGAATTACAACATAGAGACTGACCAAACTCAATAATCAAGTCCACCTCGGAGAGGCCCGAACCTTACGTCCTACCGTGGGAGGAGAAAGGGGGCGGAGGTGCTTTCCTATCTTTTTCTTGGACCCCACGCAAATCACCGTTGTCAGATGTGCCCGTGGTGCCATCATCACGTAGTGGTACATGTTAAACGCGTTATAGTTTTGTTATTGATGCTATCGCAGACCCAGGGCCAACGCCAAGTGGCGGCGGCGGGTTCAGAAAGAAGCGTGCTGGGGGTATCCACCCGCCTGTAACAGCAGCAGTCGGACCGTCCAAGTTTATGCCACTGCGTTCCATAAGCATTGCATGCAGCTGCATGCGCAGGCCAGCAACAACCTGGCGCATCGCCGCCAACTCTGCTGCATGAGCGCTTGCCGCCATCCGTGACCGTGCGTCATGCGTCTGAAGCGCTGAACGCAGGGCGGTAAGCGCGGTGGAAAGCGAGCGGCCACTCGTGGCATTTGGAGATGATGGAGCGGTCGCGTCTCCAGAGGTCGGCGGGAAGTAAGCAGCGAGATCGGAGGGTGCGATATTGGCATGTAGACCAGGCACAGCGTGAGGAGAGACGGCATCGACGCTTGCGGCGATACTTGGGTCTTCACCCGGTGTTATTGGCATGTGTGCCATAACGTCTGCGGGAGGTTCATGATGCCCGCGCCAAGGATAAACTGGAGCGGAGGTGGATGAGGGTGGTGAGAAAGGGTAGGGAGGTGAGTGAGTCTGTGAGTGGGGAGACAGAGGCGGAGATCCTGCCACGGTATCGGGACGGTACCAGGGACCAAGGGCTCCTTTGATGGCCTGCAGTTCGTGCCGCATTACGGCGAGCATGCCCTCAGCGGCGTTGAATCGAGCGCGCAGCCGAGCATTCTCCGTCTCAAGTCCTGCGGCCCGTGCGTCTGAAATACCGAAAAATCCCTGGAGAGCGGCATATGGGCAATGTGTTACATGTGTCTTTTTCAGGGCGAGGCGTGTTCCCGTCCAGCCACAGCCATGGGAAGCGTGCTCACAGGCCACGATCGCGGTGGGGCATATTTCAGCATGGGATGTAGCTTCCGAACAAGAATGCTCGACATGGCACGAGGAACACCGTATCATCTCCATGGAACAAATTCGGCTATGCGCCTGTTCGAACATGAGAAACATCAGAGAAGTGGAGATTGGTGATATTCACCGCAAGCTCAGAAGCCTTCATCTCTGTTGCGCAGCTGTCGCAGAGGACGAGGCGGTGAGGACAGCGAGGTTTATCACCAAGAATGTCTTTCCTGAGCGCTTTATTGGAACACTCAGGGTCGGGACACTGCTCCTCGGCGAACAGACAGTCGTCCTTGAGATGTGCAGCGAGGAGCTGTCTCTGGCACGTAAAATCGCAGCCCGCTGGTCGGTTTAGACATTCTACGATGAGTTCATCGACCATCTGTGAGATATTTAGCCACTGCTGATAGATAGATTAGAGAGTGGGTACGAACATGGCGAACGATGGGATTGCTTGGGGTCATATCCTGGGGTGAGAGTGGAGAGCGATCAATGGGACACTGGGGAGAAGCCTGAAGAGCAGGACCAATGCAGTCACGGCAAAAGCTATGAGCGCATGTCCGACTCGTAGTTGGCTCGACGAAAGGCATTCTAAAAACCAGGTAGAATGAGAACAGTGGATAGGCCGAGGAGACTGCGTGAAAGCACTGACCGACATATGCAACATACCAAGTTAGAGTTTGGAGTGTCCACGTAGACGTAAGATTGCGAAGATGCGAGCCAGGAGTTGTAATTCATTGTGAAGGAAGGATACGATTATACGATTGTGATTGTGAGAGTGAGAGGGGAGAAGATGACAGTTCATATAATGCGTTCTTTTTTCTCTCAAACTTCCGGGTCGGCCGGGTGGGTATGATCACATGACTCTAAGGATCTAGCTCTGCTCTCCGGTCTCGGCTCAACTCAAACTCAAACTCGACTCTGATCAGCTCAAGCTCAAGCTCAAGCTCAACCGGAAATGTCTATTCTGGATTTCCGTCTCGTAGCGCTTATCCTCACTGCTGTAGCAGTAGGCCATGGTACCTACTATTCCATACAGAATTCAACTTATCTTGATACTTCTAATCCACTCTACATTTCCCAACCTCATCCCCTCGCAAAGACCTATGCTTTAGCCTCCAAGCGTAGTTTACTCAACGTCGTTTTCCTCAAATGGTCTTGGGCATGGACCACTGCCGCCTTTCTTCCTCTTCTTTTCACCTCTCCAATCAAGCGTGCAAGCAGGTTTCTCCAATGGGTCTTCGCAACCAGCGCATGGTACATCCTCACGTCATGGTTTTTCGGGCCAAGTCTCCTCACCCGATTAACTGTCGCATCTGGTGGCGAGTGCGGACTCCATATCGGAAAGGCCTTTGTCACTATCCCCCATACTTATTGCGTCACGGGAGTGCCTGTCACGCGTGCGTCACATCCCGAGTTGTTCCCAGTCGGCCGTTTCGAGGGAGTGGATGGAGTGGATGCCGTGGCGGCGGGTCCGTTTGTCCCTCGGCTCCTTCGCGGTCATGACGTATCCGGCCATGTCTTTCTACTCACCCTCTCTGCACTTTTCCTGGCCGACCAATTTCGTCAGACACGCTTCTCTGCGCACCCCTTTGCACTTCGTACCAGCGGCGCATTGATATTGTTATGGATATTTTCGTTGTGGGTCACCAGCGTATTTTTCCATTCACCCTCCGAGAAGATTTCTGGTTTCGGTATGCCCAAATCTTTTCATGCCATTCCCTCTCTTACGATCTGCCTTTTGCAGCACTGGGCGTTGCCTGCTTCTTTTTTTCACAGGTTCCATTAAATTTCACTCGCAAGCCCTCCAAGGCAGCGCTGTGAGCATTCAGTCCAGTTGTCTTTGTCAGTAGTGATGCCATAATGACCACCTACGTCACTGTCGCTGTATAATACCACATGTGCACGTTCTGGTCTGGTTTGGTTTCTCGCGCGCCTGATATCTTTTTTTTTCATATATTGCTTCTATGTAGCACAGGTACGTGAAATTGACAGATTTCGAACATCTGTCCACCCCCCCCCCCCCGGAGGCCACTCATCCAGAATACCACCAAGTTAGAGCCACCCACGTGACTAGAGCTGGCGTCAACGCTCTCCCCAAGTCCCTTGCAACTGCGTTCCCAATCCTATTTTCCTTTCGGCGTGAAGCGGTTCGACGCGGCCACCATGCAGGAGCATGAACAGCAATACGCCGCCGTCGCCCACGGAAAGTGAACGTGTACGTATAGGACCATGCTCGCGCAGGTGGGCCAGTCGCCGTAGCGACAGGTGAAGTAGCCCGTCCCGAGTGGCGTCGCGCGATAAGGTCACCGGGAAGTGGCGACGAAGCACGAGGCATATATAGATAGTGTGCGCGCACCCCATCATGGTCATCTTCATCGTGCGTTTGCGGCAGCGACGATTCCGCCGCCAGCGCCAGAGGAGGTGACAGACTCCGAGGCATGTGCGGCCGACTACCACCGCCCGCAGTGTGGTCTGGTATGCCCGAGACCAAAGTGTGCCTTGAGTCGCGCTTCGGGAGCTCGATACGCGTGCGGCCGCGTCCTTGCTGAGAGCTCGGCGGCGTGTTGGTGTACGCGTATGAGTACGAGTATGCGGATGACGCGGAGTAGGGAGATGGTACGGGTGGATGCAGCTGTGGCGGCTGGAGTTGGTGTCTCGACCCTAATTGTTGTTGTCCGGTGAACTCGGTATGCGATGGAAGCGGGGAGGTCACCGTCGTCAGACGTAATCGTGCCGCCCGCCGCCCGCGTTGCATGTGCGCAATGATGAGAATGAGTATCGTGAGGAATGTAGCTGGGATATAGAGGCGGACGGACGTTCCACTGGCGGGTGGGAGCAGACAAGGTGCATGTGCGTGGGATGGTGTGAGGCCGGGCTGTAGAGAGAGAAGGTGGAAACCCGGCTGCGTGATATGCCGCGCAGGCGAAAATGACTTCACTGTGATCTCGTGGATTTCCTTGTCTGTACCAGGCACTTTGTGCGTCACGTCGCAGTAATCACGATCGTCGGCGCTACAAATCATTGCTCAGTTTATAGGAGGGTCAAAAAAAAAAAGGTTCGGGCAGGTTTCGCACACCTGAAAATGACTTGTGGACGCAAATCTCAAGAAGAAACGAAGAGGTTTGTTTTCCGAGCGTCTTCTGCCAACCGTGGCCAACGCCACGGTGAATAGTCCCGCGTTCTCGAAAAGGACCGCATTGTCTTGACTCTGCACGGTGGAGCGGTATGTGGCTGAATAAGATGGCGGGTCCGAGTTGTTCCTCCTCTGAGCAAGTGATGGGGGGGGGGCGGGGTTTGTCAACTTTTTTTTTGTTGCTCACTACAAGAAATCGAAAATCGTACCAGCCGCCAACCCTTTAACAAATTCGATGGCACCGTCGCGCAGCGGTATCCATTCCTCAAACGACGTGCCATGTCCCGCGCGGATGTAGTCCTCGTCGACGATTCCGGGTGAGTCGAGCAGAATCAGCGAATGATTCGCCTTTGTGAGATGTTGATTCACACGACCAAAATGGTGCTCGTAACGTTGGCGGACGTGCTTGCTGAAAGCACTTGAGACACCAAGGCTGTTTGCAAAAAAGAAAAAAAACCGGGTGTATATTCATCAGCTTTCATAACCCATTAAGGTGGGTTGGAACCAAAAAAAAAAAAACAATAACATTTACCCGACATCCGCATTTCCCGGTATATATCGAGTATCCACCCCTAGATCGAGTGGGAAGAAACTTTTAAAATGTTGAACGTAGGCAGTGAACCTGCGTTTGTGTGAAGGTGAAACAGGGTAGATTAATCAATTGACGGGGATCGGATGGGTGGAAAGGTGCTTACTCCTCGTCAGAGTCCACAGATCTCCCGGTCTTCAGCATGTCCCCGAGGAAGAGTACCAAGTGCGGATGCAATCGGCGCGTAGCATGCCACGCTCGTCGCATGTAAATATCGTGAAACAGTCCCAAAAACGTCTGGGAGTGTACGTGTGGCATAGGAACCTGTGCATCTGCCACCATAAGGATACGTGTTGGTCCTGTTCCTACCACGTTGGCCTTTGATCAAAAGTAGATCAGAACTAGCAACTTGACTCGACGTAGGATAGGTAGGGGGTGTGGAGGAGGGGGAAGCACATGCCCATCACGCACGTTATTGTTGTACATCGTCATCTTTCCAGGCCACCTGCAGCCAGAAAGTGCATAGAAAAACACCCCTATCTCACCCCAGATGATAAGCGTCACCCAGCCGAAGCGGAGGGCGGCGAGGAGCGGGTCGGGTGCGAAAACGCGTACCAGACGACTGCTCCAGAGTTTGAGTCTGTGCCTTTCGAAAGGCGGCGTCATGGCAAGTTGGTCAGAAACACACAAGTTTGTGGGTAGTGGGGTAAGAAGTAGGTAGGGGGCTCAGGAGAAGAGGGTCGCTCGCCCAACTCGCATTGTGTCATTCAACTCGCTCGCCCAACTCATATTCAACTTGCTCGGTCTAAACATCCTGCAACTTAGACTACCTGGGGACAATGACCCCCAAATGCCACTCTTGAGCACAGAAGCAACTACATGGGGCTTTTGAATCACGTGTACTCGTAACTGGATGCAATGTGCCCAACAGATTGAGCCGAATCACGTGATGTAAAATAATCAACAGCAAATTCTGTTGAATACCACATACCCCGGACCCACACCCATGTTATGCCCTATTTGTGGGTGTGGATGTATTTTTATTTATTTTAAAATCTAATTTGTATTCTTCATGCAGCTTCCTAAAGCAAGAGTGGTCATATCTACTTTATTTTTATTTTGAGTTAATTTTTTGATTGAGTTTATTGGAAAAGTGCTAAGTCATGCAGTTACTAGTACAATGGGTCCCCTAGTAACTACTATGTAATATACCAGGGCTGGAGGTCCTCAAGATTTGGAACATGTGCAAGTCCAGAGTCAAGCTGTCAAAGACAAGCCAAGTCAAAGTCTCAAGTTGAGTACAACAAGCTGCAGTCTATTCAAAGGTTCAGATGCCCACAATCTGCAAGAGGGGCACGCATGAGAGGCAAAGTCAAAGGCAAAGGCAATAGGCCTTGCTGGTGACACTGGGGTGAAGATCCTTTAAGTCACAACTTAAAGGACTTGAGCAGGATTCTGGTGAAAATTGTTGACACAGGACGTGGCAGAGCAGAGCTGGATAACGAGAAGTTCTACGAGTATCTGAGGCTGCGGTTGCCTCTTGAGGCAGGTATTGTCGTGGTGCGTCTTACTTCTTCACCCTCTCTGCCTGCCTTCTTGGCTTCATTTCGAGGGTCAAAGTCTGCAACTAAGGTTCTCATCATAGACGGTCGACCCGGGGATATACTTCCATTACCACTTACTCTCTGATATGCGCAACTCGGAGTTATTGACTGTGAGGTACTATTTCGCTATGAATTGGTTGGAGGGGTGCGCATCGAGGATGTCGTGCTGATTACACCTGATGGTGCCGAGAATTTCAGTACGGTACGCCGAGACTTGGAATGGGTCGAGGGAGTGTGCTCCGGTGCATTGTGAACTGAAATAATGGAATAACGAGACTTGGAAGGGATGTGATTATGCTGTGCACTTGTCATCTTGTAATATATGGGACTTTCCTCTAGCTTTTTGGGTTGTGTCAATCAAGTATGGATATCAAGATGCCACGGCTTTGATAACTGGACGTGGTACAAATATAAATGAACTCAAGCATGCATCACTATGATTCTCTGAGTGGGAACTGGTCAGGTACCCCCGCGTTTTCCAATGATAACAAGAGTGAAAATCGTTTATTGCTTCTAAGCCATGCCAACCAGTGTTTGCTGGAGCTGAATTTTCTCCCTGACGACTTGGTATCTCATCCGAACAATCAGTACTAGAAAGGAACCTCATTGATTATGGAATGTGGGGGGCGAGTGCATATAACGTTCTCACAGGCCCAACGGGAGGATATAATATCATGTAATATAGTGTGATATGACTAAGCGACTTGGTGTGAACTGCCTCGAGGTCACTGAGCCTCTCTCGTCTCGTCTTTACTACATCAGTCGCGAAGTGAAGCAACATGGAATCCAAATCGTCCTCTCTCAAGAAAAGGTTTTATAAGATGTTTCCTGCATCACCTAGCAGTCAACAGCTGACCTGTAAGTTCCCCATGGAACCTCCTTCCTGTGCCCCCCTCGAGTTGATCGCTTCATCTAGCTGACACTCCCAATCCGTTCTCATCGGGTGCTATCGACGGATACAATTCTATCGCGAACAACGCAATTCAAATTTCTCTCGCAGCCCTCAAAGAAGGGAGCTCTTTGGCGAGCAAGATCCCTTACATCGCTCCCATCGCGGGTCTTATACTCCAAGTGCTTACAATGAGAGACGTAAGTAATCCAGTCTCCTAAACAGCGTTGCGTCGCTCATAATTCCGTCTATAGGAGGTAAAACAATACAAGGCAGAGTGCGAAGTGGTCATGCAAAAGCTCATTAGGGTTGCCGGGCTGCTAGTCCATGTTGGACGGTCATGCGAGACCCATAAACTGAAGGAGGGAGATCTCCCCGCTGGCTTGCGCGATATCCTCAAGTCTCTTCAAAGGTATGTTCTCTTAATAATTCAGTATCTTCGTCCCCTGATTGATAAAAAGCGAGTTGGATGGGATTAAACACGTCCTCGGAGAGTGTGCTAAGACTAAAGGGGCCAGGAGTCTGCTGTTGCGCAAGGACATTCTCGGGAAAATCAAGCAATATGATGCTACGCTGTTGAATGTAGTTGAAGTCTTTCAGGTCCGTCTTGAATCTATCATCTACACTGCTTGTTTAACGTGATCCCCGTAGGCCGAACTATTGTTGGACATTCGCTTTGCACTGATATCCGAGAGGCGCGAGGTATACTGCATAGCCCATGCTGACGAAATGCCAATCGATTGACTCGTATTCAACAGGGTACTCACGCTGTCCCAACTGACGTCACAAAGTAGGCACTCCCCATTCTCCATCCCGTGAATGACGCCTGATGTTTCCCAGGTCTGTCGTTCAACCCTCGCTTGCTCCACCTCCACCACAAATATTTTTTGGACGCGATGCCGAACTTGCCCATATCATTCACACCATATTCACCAATATCGGTTCTCGCCCAGCCAGGATCGCCATCTTAGGTCCTGGCGGATACGGAAAAACCACACTTGCCAATGCGGTACTCAGTCATGACCGCGTTCAAGAACACTTCCAGGATGCTCGATATTTCATATCTTGTGAATCTGCCACTTCATCCGATGCCCTCTTAATCCAGATTTCGAAGACCCTTGGCTTCGTAATGGGTCCCCCAGATTCCCTCTGGTCTCAAATCCATGCTGCACTGAATTCAAAGGAGACCATCCTGTGCTTTGATAACTTTGAGTCACCATGGGATCAGTCTAATGAAATGAAGCGCTCTATTGAGGTTCTTCTGTCCAGGATCACATCACTTCGTCATGTCACTGTTCTTGTCACAATGCGAGGTGCAGAGCGACCAGGTCAAACTGAATGGACGCAACCATTCCTGGATCCTCTTGGAACTATTGGTTTGGCTGCTGCCAAAGAGATCTGGAGGCGTATTGCTGGCAGTTATGACGACTTCTCAGAGAAACTTATTATGGCTGTGGACTATGTTCCTCTTGCTGTTGACCTGCTGGCCCATCTGTCTCAGGTGACTCCACCAATATTATTATGGGAGGAATGGAATTCAAGACAGATAAAGCTCATTGGAAGGGGTGACATGGACAGGCTTTCAAACATGGAATATTCTATACAGCTCTCCATCAATAGTCACAGGATGACCACCAATCCAGATGCAAAGGATCTTCTTGGGATTCTCAGCATGCTTCTAGATGGGCTTCATATTAAACAACTGAACAAATTTAAGGGGATTCTGGTTGACATGGATATGTTGTCATGCCTTCAAGTTCTTCAGCAATGCAGTTTGGTCAATCTGATTGGGGATAGATATCAGCCACATCCCATAATTCGTCAATATTGTAATAATCAGAGCTTTACCTCATCCACACACAAGACATCTCTTGAAGAATTCTACATTTCCTTAGCATGCATTGACATGCAGAAAGCAACCCCAGAGGCTTATGCAGAAATGGTACTAGAAGTGAATAATACTAAAGCCATGCTATCAGGCTTCTTGAAATCAAATTTTTCCAGTCAACCAAGACTAGTTCATGCCATTGTCATGTTCACTGAACTCTGCATGAATATTGGAGACTTCTCCCCTACATTATTAGATCAGTCTGTCAAACATATGTTGGCTACTAAAGCTGATGCACCACTGTTAATTCAATGTCTTAAAGTATGGGGAAAGGTATATTATAGTGCAAATGACATGGAAACTGCAAAGGAGAAATTCCTGGAAGCAGAAAGACATTGCTTGTCAAGCACAATGGATGTTGTTCATCTCCATGGCACTATCCTTAATGATCTTGGCAATGTATATTTATGCCAATTTTTGTTGAATGAGGCCTCTATCTCATTTCAAAAGGCATTGGAACTTAATCAGGCCAGCCAAAACATTATTGGCCAAGGTATTAGCCATTATGGGCTTGGAAGGACATATGCAGGGCTGGGCATGTTTACTGAGGCAGAAGTATCATACCAAAAAGCTTTAGAGCTCCATGAAGCTGCAGGTGACAATGTTGAGCAGGGAAATAGTTACCAGGGACTTGGAGAAATATACCAACAGCAGGACAAGTTGGCTGAGGCAGAAGCCTCATATAAAAAAGCATTAGAATTTCAAAAGGTGGCCAATCATGTCATGAATCAGGGAAGTGCCCACCTTGGCCTTGGACACATATATGGACATTTGAACAGGCTTGATGATGCAGTGGCCTCATATCACAAGGCATTAGAACTTCATATGGCTGCCAATAACCTTTATAATCAAGGAATTGATCATCAAGAACTTGGGGAAGTGTATCTACTCATGAACAAAGAAAATGAGGCAGAAATCTCATTTCACAAGGCATTGGAACTGAAGAAGGCTGCCAATGATGTTGTTGGTCAAGGAATTGCCTTGACTGGGCTAGGAAAGGTGTATAGGAAGAGATCACAACTGAAAAGAGCTCAAGGCATGTTTGAAGAGGCATTGAACCTTTATGCAAAAGTACAAGCTACAACCTGGGAAAAGGAAGCAAAATGGTATTTAGATGATGTCCTAGCCAAAGGAAGGAAGGCTGCCTGAGAGTGAGAGTATCTTGTATAAGAATGAGTTGGTTGAGACATTTGGGTCTGTTGACATTATGAAATCATCCATACTTGGTATGATTATTGTTACATCTATCTCTGTTTGTCCTTGTGTAACAATTTCCAATTTCCAATTTCCTCTCTCCACTTTTCTTTCATGACTAGTAATGTGATGGCCCAGCTCAGCCTGAAATTAGCAAATGCCAGGGGTAACCCTGGTGTTATGTCTGGTGTGGGATGTTCTGCATGACTTGTGTGACAGCTTGATTGTTTGATTCAAAGGTGTACAGAGAGGACAGGGGGAGTCAAAGTCAAAGGAGCTGCCTCCCAAGACAATGTTCAGTGGAGAAGTGCCAAAAGCACTGAGATAACCAAGTCAGAATTCAAGGGACTTTATCCAGAAGACAAACACCAATGTATTCAATAAGTTGAGTCTGAGGTCTACTAGGTAGATACTGTGGACTTATATATGTAAACAAAGGGGAGTCATTACATAAGAAACACAGAGTCAAGTGGGCCCAAATATATGAAAGTGGAGGGCATAAAGTCTGGCTTCTGATAGGGAATTAAGTGTCTGGTCATAGAGATAAGGAGATAGGTGATAAAGAAAAACACTACCTGGACTCATGCTAAGCCCTACATAGATCTGATCCCAAGATGAGATCATATTATACACATCCTCATATGCACCAGCTTATTGATAAATGGTTTCATTGTTGATTTCCTTGATTTTAAGTCTTGTTCTATTATCTTAAGTAGAGATCACATGTAAATACTTTTAAGGCACTTGTAAAACACCCAAGTAGAAGTAGAGAAAAGTAATGTGATCTGTCCCATCCAAGTCATTCCAACTAATCAATTCCTCCTATCTTTGTGCTTGCTCCACATTGCCCAATTCTTACTCATTAACTCTGCATTGAGGACCCAGTTTCACAAGGTGGGTTAGGCTTGATGGACCCGAGAAGGATTGCACAATGAATGCGAGGGGAGGCCCTTCTACATACCTTCTTGGAGGGCCATTCACAATTCAAATACTGACTATAAGATGCTAAATAAATTGTTTGTGTCATGCATCAATCGCACTTGTACTGTATTAGAGTCTGTCTGAAATTAAAAAGATGAACTAATATCGGCCCCAGATTGTTCCGTGACACATCCGCCCCATGCCACGTGCGACAGGCGGGTACCATTTGACGCGTCGGTAGCTTGTCCCCTGCTCAATGCTCGTCGAGGCAAGGCCATGGCAAACATCGTTCCTCGTCTCGAGGGGGCGGTACCGATAATGGTAAAACTCGGTACCGAATCGGTCTTATCAGTCTTGAGCGCCGCGCCCCTGAGCCGTTCACGAGTCGCGAGCATGTACCCTCGCTGCTTCGGCTTCAACGATTTCTCGAGGGGGCAAGGGACATGCGGAAACCACGCTATGTCGATCCTCCAATGAGTACTAGTACCGTCCACGGGATTTAATATCCTATATCCTACAAATATAACTGGAAATCAACCGCCCCTTCCTCCTCTCCTCTCCCACTTTTCCGTCTCTCCCAAATGGCAACGGCCCGCCTTTCCAACTCGGTGGTCTTGATCTTATCACTGCTCGCCTTCCAAGGCGTCCGTGCGCAGACCTACTCGGCCACTTACCTGCCATCGAACGCCCCGAACCAGTCCGAGCAAGGACAGTTCGGCACGAACAAGTGTGGGACAGGATACAATCAGACATCGAAGTGCCAGAATGCCTACCGTACGTGACAAAAGCCGTGCCCCGCTTTCTCTCTTTGTCTCCCCCGCCTGAGCTGAGGGATGTGTATTATCCTTCCTTCTTTGTATATAGTCAACTCGGTCGATGACTGGTGTATCTTTGGACCACCGGATCCTGGCCCTGAATCCGTCATCGGGAACACAGAGGTGGGATTTCTGTCTGGACTTTCACACCCATACATCAGATAATTTGGAGGTGAGATATGCTAATGCGATGACACAACTAGCGAATTGAAGTTGCCTGGTGTATCAAGGTATTTGGTTCACATCATTTTTTTTCGTTCATGCAACTGGGTCCTTGAACACCTACCTGTGTCGCGCAGTCTGGCTACGGCACACGTGTCATCCCGGATGGCACCATCTCAGGAGCGCATTTTGTGCAGACTCCGGACTACGTACAAATCACAGGTATGAAACATTTTCTCCATTCCCATTGTCGTATACAGACATTGTCCCAGGGGTTGGCGACTTGACAAAAATAAATATCCCCGCCGGTGATGAAGGTGGAGAGTTGGACCCGCACGGTGCTGATGGTAATGGTAAGCCATGCCCTAACCTTACGGACGCGTGCGCCTCGCTTAGGGTTGGGTTTAGGGAACCCGATCGGTGGCCTTGTGTTCTCTAATGCATTCACGGGACAGTTCGCCCAGCTGCATGAATGGACGGTGTGTCCTTCTTCCCTTTCTTCTGACGTTCCATTTCACTTACTTGTTTCTCGCCTCAACAGAATTTCGTTTCCTCTTCAGAATTCTGCTTCCGTGGATGTAAGGATGGACCGAGAGCGCCTGCGTTGTGTCAGCACATCTACGACGTGATGGGTTGTTATTGGAACATGCCAGGGAACTATGGGAAAGGTTTCAACAAATGCGCAGGGGACACTGGCGAGGTAATTTTAATTATATCCACCCCGGATCTCCCTCTTTTTTACCCAAGATGGTATTTGTTCTGATCATCCTGATTGATGATTTTAGCCAATGGGGGTGTACGGATCGTCGACGTTCTACCAAGGTCAATCAGTCACGCCTTCTCCGCACCCAGCGCCTGCAACGTCCTCATGCACCACGACATCGTCAATCGGTAACAACCTCCCAGTGCAGAGTGCGAACACATCTAAAAGGAGGTCCTCATTTTATGTGGGTGGTCCTTCTCTCTCACCTTCCTTCCCCACCTTTCCCTTCCACCCTCCTTATTTCCTCCGCTACCGCTCCCCCGTCCAACGTCAGCCCCTCTTCCTCCACCCCCTTATCGGCATCGTCTGGGGCATCTCTGAACTCACTGCCCCTCTCTTCGTCACAGACACCTAGTCCGGCTAGTGGAACGTCCGGTTCATCGGTTGCGAGCCGTACAGGCTCTGTCACGAACTTGGGTCCGACTAAATCACCAAACGGCGCGCTTATGGGGGCTTAAGTCCCCGCCTTGGGAGTCCTAGGCGCGTTTAGTGTGGCCCTAGCTGGCGCTACTGTTAGCGTGCAATTGTTGAAACCTCAATAAATTACGAATTAACATAAAACTTGGACAGCCTCTTTTTTTCATACATTCATTCATTTTAATTTTCCCTTTTTTGGCTGTTTGGTTATGGTGAACATTTTTAGGAGGCAGAATAATCTGATTTTGATACACTTTCTGAACTTTTTTCGTAGTAGTTTCATGGACTTAAGGAGTAGCACTCACGAACTTTGCTTTGACTTGAGGTGAAGTGTGTCCCTTTCCTTTCATCTTCATCATCTCACCGTGATGGAATTGGCCAAGTTGTAGCTCCCTGGTCCCAGGCAATGCCGTGCCGTTAATTTGTGTTTTTCTTTGTTCACTCACGCAGCAACTTAAAGATTTTAAACGGAAAGCGCCGTGCGAACAGCTACATCGGGGGGGGGGGGTTAAATTGGAGAGAGATTCAAACAAGATACCTCTACTTTAATCATGTTGTGAGAGGAGAGGAAAATCATGCAAAATCGGAATTTCGTTCAAGATCTGGAGGGATCCGCACACGCACAATACCTGAATATTCTTCTCAACGATTGATAGGTCTGGCAAACGCAAAACACAGACCCTAAGACGACTTAAGCCAGCCGTTCATATACTTCTTGTACTTTCCACTAGCGGAACGTTGAGAGGAGGCATTGGTTTGTCAAGTCCCAAGGAATGGCCCATTCTTCATGACCAACTTCAAATATATTTTATTTAGGTCTTTCTACCTGTGGGGTCCATATTTTCTGGCATTGGTATTCTTCTTGCTATCAGTTCCTCCTTTTTTTTTCTTCCCACCAGTCGACTCACCTTGATCACAAGGCATCAAAGGATTTCAGTGCAAATTATGATTCTCTAGTTAATTATCACTTTGAATCGAATGGAACGTCTCCTTAAGAGGGTCGAGATTTGCACTTCGGGTGAGAACCTTGTTAGAGAGCCTATGACCGAGATCCTAGTTAGTGATGTGCCTGGCCCGGCTCAAAGCCGGAAGCCGGGCCAAGCCGGGCCTGTTTGGGCCGGGCCAAGCCAGGCCGTTGTGACGGCCCAGCAAGGGCTTTGGCCCGGCTCAGAGAAACTAAAAGCCAAAGCCGCCGGCTCAGGCCGCGGCTTTCAACAGCACATACAAGTGCAATAGCAATCATCAAAATCAGTACAAATCTGATCACAAAGTGGTTGATTTGGGTCACGTGATCATGTTTATTGCGGCATTTCAAACTTTTTCTTCGATATAGCTTTGCAATACGTAACACACTAAGTCATATTTGGATTAGCTGAACTATAACTACTAGTTATATGTCATAAAATTTTCTCTGCCAAAAGCCGCGGCTTGGGCCAAGCCGGGCCAGGGCCAAGCCGTCTGTGGCGGCTTTGGCTCGGCCCAGACTTCAGGAAAGCCGGAGCCGCCCCAGGCCGAGCCAAAGCCGCGGCTTTTGGGCCAAGCCGGGCCGGAACATCACTAATCCTAGTCAAAGTGATGGCAGAACTGCCGAGGATCCTGGGTCTGGCGACGAAACAGATCAAGCAAGGGAGACTGTGAGTAGATGTGTACAACCAATCCATGTCTTTTTGTGTACGGCTGGGCTTCAGAATCTGGACCGACTGACTCGAGAAGAGTCACTAATGTCTGTGGTTGCCACGAGGGAACCGACAAATGGTTCGTTCAGGGAAATACATTCAATGAATGGAAGTCGGAAGATCACCTTTTGTGGTTAAATAGGAACTTGACCTCGCTCTCTGCCGGCTGGATCAAGCTACTTTGCGTACTTACCCGCCCACTACTTACAACTACGCGACTCGCACGACTCAAAGAACTTTATGACAGAATCACGTGACCGCGCCATGCCGTGGTGCACCACGCGCCAGCTCCTCGCGTCAGAATAAGGGGTGGTATTGGTTGGATGGTAACGAAAGGGCCTGGCGTCTGAAATCATCATCTCTGCAAGCGATGTTGAGGCTTTCTAACTGTTTCCAGCAAGCAGCAGACAATAGAATGTTCAGAATATGACCGCCGTGTTGCGTGTTGCAATTCTTGTGGTTCATCTACGATTTCCGTTTGCATTTTACAAAAAGCTCAGGCGCAAGATCTGCACTGGGAGATCTACATCAACTTCCCCTGACGTGCCTTTTGTCATTCTTGAGGTTATGTGGTTATTCCGTTGGGACTGAGAAGGATAAATCAAGAACGGGTCAGTTGACTATCCCGGTCGGTCATTGGATGCGAGCAATTCACCTGGAGGAACGTCCACGTCGTCAAGATACCACACGCCTAAAAATTAACCCAAAAGGCTTCATCAGCCTCATCAAATCCGAGAGTTTTCATTCATTTGAGAGGTGCAAAAGAGACACAAAAAAAAAAACAAAGAGAAAGATCGATCATAACTCACGATTTCCAGAGCGTGTCTTTTGGTTGTACGTCTGCCCGTCTCCGAGCCAATAAAACCGGCCTTTGCCCTGGTCAAGCGGTTTATATTTGAAATCTTCCCAGCGTGGGTTTGCGAGCGTGTGGAAGGCATGTAGGCCTGTACCTGCACAGGGAGTGACCGTGAGCCTCTCCTTATTGCGTTCATCATACACGCTCCTATATGGACTGCGTGTATATGTTGGTGCTATGTGCATACCTGGCCAAAGCACGGAGACGCGCCCTTCCGAATCTTTGAACCATGAATTGCATGGGTCCATATATATCGTCTGTAGATAGATGTAGAGGGAAGAGGGTAGAAAAGATGGAACATTAGGAGTCCGTATGCAGCCCATAGCATTGGAGGAGATTGAAATGCGAACCTTCGGAAAGTATCCCTCCAACGCAAGTCAGCACATTTCTCAAATGAAAAGAGAGAAAGAGAATGAGGAAAGGAGCTCACCCGCACATATGCGCTCCAATCTTGCACTGCCTCCCTACAGACTTCCATACTCCTTAACCGCTCACGCTGCATCTTCCTCACCGCCTGAGCCACGTAACCGACCACATGCTCGGCGACATTGACCAGTGAACCGGAAGTGATGGCAGAGTGAGGTCCGCCGCATAAGAACAGATTGGGGAAATCGTCCAGAGCGAGGGAAAGGTATGCCGACGCGCCGCCCCCTCCCCCGTCCGCGTTAGCGTCTGCAGCCAAGCGCTCGTTGAGCGTCACTGCGCTGTTACCGTGACGCCGGCCGAGCACGAGGAATGGGTATTGAAAGGAAGTGTCGAAGCCCGTTGCGCAGATCAGTATGTCTAGAGCGTGATGACGCCCATCTTGTAATTCGACGCCTGTTCCAGTAATGCGCGCGATTTCGGTCGTTTCGAGCGTCGTCTGTTTAAAAGTAAGAGAGGGTATTACAGGCAGAAGGTGGGGTTAGCGTGTTACCAAAAGAAGTGCAAGTAAGAATGAACTGACGTTGTTGGAACATAGGGCTTCAAGGTAGCCTGGGCCTGGTGTGAGCCTGCGGCATGAGACACTCCAAGCGGGGATGACTGTTGTTTGGGTTTAAAAGAGGGAGATGAGATTGCTTCGGAGTACACACAGTGCTCTACGAGTTCCGGATGTGACGATAATTGCCTCTTCACGTCCTCTGCTAGGATGGTAGCGAACGACTTTTGCAGTTCTGAACCTCGCATGTTGAATTCACCACCATAGGACTGGTTAGGTTCCAACGTCCCACCAACCCCCCTTCAGTATTAGTACTTGATGGAACTATGATAAGAGGAAACTAAAAAAAAAAACAGAAACAAACATGAAGCTCGGATTCGATCGCCCGTCTAAAGCGTCTGCAATTCTCGGGATCACGAAGGAATGCACGCTCTTCCTCAGTAAATTTGACTGAAAGAATGAATAAGAAAAAAACAAGTGGAGCTTTTTGAAGACATACGACTGTCATTCCCAGGCGGTCTCTGCAACGTCTCGAATACCTTTTGTACAGCGAAAGAAGACGATAACCACGTTTTTGATCGAGCAAAGTTCACCAACGAGCCGACCTTGGCATGGAGTGCCGAAACGATCTGTATACCTGACGATCCCTGCGTGTGTTTTATGTCCCCGTTATTGGTGGACGGACCAACTATTAGCCATCGTGTCCCGAAGGCGAAGAGACAACGCAGCAAAATTAGTTACATTGCCAATGACACCGACAGCCTTGTTATGCCAGTCCCATGGCACTCCGTTATTGTCGCCATTACCGTTGTCGTTGTTGTTGTTGCTATTGTCCCGTTGCGCGTCGAGAGAGTCGCCGACGACGTCCCACTGACTGGTATGTACCAGCAAGCCGCGGAAATCTCGCAAGCCCGAGATTTCTTTTGGCCATTTCGGACGGTTGAGCCAGCCAATGCCGAGGAAGAGCACGTCGGCGGTATCCTCAATCTCCTCCACGGTTTCGTTTTCACCTTCACCACCATTTTGTTGTCGGATCGTGATGCGCAAACGCCAAACGCCCGCTTCTTCATCCCAAGCCGCGTGGGTGAGTTCATGTCCCAGTCGGACATACTTCATCAGCTTATACTTGTCAACAATCCGTCGCATATCCGCCAGGATTTCGGGACCGCTCGCATAGATTTCCGACCATTCCGTCTGTTTTCAAGTTCGTTCTTGTTGAAAATAAAAATAAAAATCGTGGGAGTGGGAGCGCACGTTGTCCTCGAAGGTATATTGGTACTGGCCTCCAAGTAGGAAATCAAAATCTCACAGATACCAAAAGTAGAGGTAAGAACGCACACAATGGGCGGGTATGTCACACGCTATGCCCTGAAAAAGATTGGTTTACCCCAAGCCTGAGGGGATCATCATGATATATGAGACTCAACTTACTCACCGGATACTTGTTCACATACCAGGTCCCACCGATTCCGTGCTCCTTCTCATAGATAGTAAGATCCAAATTTGGGACCTTCTGTGTAAAGCTTTAAGCAAATATGAGAAGGGGACGAACAATAAGTTGTAAGCGATGCTACTTAAACGAAAACTACACGCGCGAATGATGCATTAGCGTTGGGATCCCTGGACCGAACTCACCGAATGCCCGCAACGATGCCGGAATAGCCAGCGCCGATACAAACGACTCTGATTCGGCGGGGATACTCGTCTACCGAAAAATCGGGTTCCGTCGTCGACATCGACTTGACTTTATCATCATTCGCTGGCATAAGTTTCCCTGACCGTCTTCTGTCTGAGTGATAGTATCGATGGACGTGGCTGTAACGTGGCCGTGGCTGGTTTGGACACACAGCCAGAAGGCGGCGGCGCAAATACACTGCTGTATTCGGTCCTTCATGATTTTTTTTATATGAGTGCAGCTCGTGTGCTACTCGCGCCATAGCCTGCCTGCCTGTAGGGAGATATGTATTCATTCACACCGCCAGCCACAGCCACAGTCGCGTTAACATAGATAGACACCCTCACCCCCACTCCTCACCCCTCACCTCCTCATTCATGCAAACCGAAAAGTCTTCAGATATTGATACGAAACCAGGTTCAAAATATCATCCCCTGTTCTCATTCGATGCAGATGTCGTCCTCTCCTCGCGCGACGGCGTACTCTTCCGTGTACCTTCGACAACACTCAAGATGACGTCCTCCTGGTTCCGCACCATGTTTACCCTCCCACAAGCGCAAAGCACTGCTACCACTCCATCACGAACCAACAATAAATCCGTCCGTTCTCCCGAACCCGAACTCATCAATCTAGACGAGGACGCGAGCACGTTGGAACCCCTCCTACGTATGATATGCGGCTTAGAGATATTGACGCTTGACACTTGGGACGCCGTCGAACCCGTTCTCTATGCCGCTGAAAAGTACGACATGCCCGGTCCAGCCTCTATCGTTCGCGCCTTACTCCGCACCCCCGCCTTCACCGACGCGCCCTTACGACTCTACGCGGCCGCCTGTCACTTCGGTTGGGCCGAAGACACCCGAGCGGCGTCCACCCGTTCGCTCACTCTCGATCTCCACTCTCCAAACCATCGGTCCGCCCTCCTCCGCCTCCGAACCGCCGACCTCTTCGCCCTCATCGAACTCCACCATTCTCGTAGAGCCCAATTCCGTTCCCGTCTTGCCGAACCTCCCTTCCTCGCCGACACCCAACTCAACGACCCTACCGCCGCGCGTTGCTCACGCTGTCGCGAACAGATCTCATACGCTGAATGGCGCGAACTCAAACATGCCATGTTTGACGAACTTGAACGTCGTCCCGCGGGCGATACCGTGTTGATCGGCTTGGAGGAATGGCCGATCGCTCAGGCCTGTTGGACGGCGAGGTGCAAAAAGTCGATTTGTGGGAGTCCCGTGTACGATAAGACGCTCTCCTCGAAGGCTATCAAGGACGTGTTGGATTCGTTGCCAAGCGCCGTCGAGGTCCCTGTCTATGAAGCTTCCTGAAGAAAAGAAAGGGGATCCCTCAAACTCTTTCCCTCCACCTCTTGATTTATTATAGACACAAATTCTATGCCGATCCATCTTGCGCTCTGCACATCCTCCCTCGTCATAACCAGCGCCAATGAGCTCACATGTATGTTATACACGCTTTCTTCCAATGATGAACCATGAACTCGAACTTTTGTGTGTGGTCGTTCCCTGGTTTGTGTCCTCCCCTGGATCGCATCAGTAGCAAATACGGCGCTTATATGCTACTAGTTCCAGTTTTTACGAGGCATGGGAGGAAGCGAGTGATATGAGGAGAGTAGTACAGAACAAATACTAAACACGGTACAGCAATCTCCCTCAAACCCTCTACAGTTTGTTACAACCTATCGACGACCAGGCTCGCTATATTCCGTGAAAAAGAAAAGAAGAGTTGAGAGTTAAGTTAGTCGGATCGGTTCGTTGCACTCCGCTCTCTCCTAATAACGGTACCCCACACTTGAGAACAATGATGGTGTGGTGAGTTTCAAATCGACTGGTCCAAACCTTCAAACCAAACCGGACCAGACTAGAGACACTTGGCTATTTGCTCGTTCGCGCTAGGACCACGGGAGCAGAGCTCTTGTTATATCACGCTTCATCGCTATCGCTCGCAAACTCAACAGCGACCACTCTCCGGGCTGCCTTATTTGGATTGGCAAGAGACGCACCAGGTCGTCTGGGAATAGCGGGTACGGCAGAACCTGCAAAAAAAAAAAAAAAGAAACGCAAAAACAAGTGCGTAAATATCTTTCTGCCACCCCCCTTTTTTCCAAACCCCCAGAGGAAACATCAAGACGACAAAGAAAGTTATAACTCACGTGAAAATAGGCGGTCGACGCTCCCGCCGAAGCCACTTGGTTCTCTCTCGGCCGCAAGGGCAACGGCAGCTGCAGCGTCCGCGCGCGCTCGAGCGAGCTCCGCTTTGAGGTGGTCAATTTCAGCCTGTGTAGTAGATTCCGATGTTCGTGCTTGTGGTCGTGTTTTGTGCCTGCTCATAGACTTGTCGTGTCCACCCTGAGCGGTATGATGGGCCTTGTGGGAAAGCCGAGGCGAGGAGGCGCGCGATGAAGCCTGCGAGTGATCAGATGAATGGGTTCGCTTGCGTTTCGAAGGTGCTAGTGAGACTCCCTGGGTTTGAGGATCCATATGTGTGTCTGTATCCGTCTCGTGTAGGTGGAGTATGCGGCAGCCATGAGCCTGAGCCTCCTCTGCGACCTACGGACACAACAGAGGGAACCTGGGTGAAGCTCATGCGCGATGAAACAAGGAGGGTGGACGCACCCTCGTGAAATACTCAAATACAAAGCTCGCCGCATCTTCCGCGCCAAGTTCGCTTAGCGCGATATGCAAAGGCTTCTTGACTTGCGTCCCAACCACGAGCTAAGCAAACACGCCAATCCAGCACCCGCGTCAATAATGAGGTTGAAACCAAATATCCAGACAGATAACAACATTCGAAACAAAAAAAAAACGCTCACTTTCATATTCTGAAAATCGTCATCGTGTGCGATAGCGACTTCGCACTTGATAATCATTCGTGCGACGCGTTGCGCGAAAGCGCCTACACGGGCGGACGACGTATCACCGTTCTAATGTATAAATAAATCCCCCACATGCTATCCGTCAGCAATGTTTTGGGATTGAAATCAGGAAAATGAAAAAGGGGGGTTGGAAAGAGGATGAGGTGGTGAGGAAAAGAGTTTACCGCTAGGATTTCTACGTCCGCAGCTCTCCATGCACCGTTCCACCAACGCCCATCCGGATGTCCGACATGGACAAACCACGCATCAAGTTTCAAACTCGTGAGAAGTATAAACCCGCGGTCGTCCCTTGTTTTGGTCCGGGCATCTGTTGCAGTGGGAACGAGTTGGACTAGAGCATGTAAAGGCGCTAGCGCAGCCAGTGACAACGTGTTCTTTTTCTTGGATGATGATGCCATTATATGTGGAGAAGAGAATATGACGAAGGAGAAGGGGGGGGGATGTTATTTACAGGAAAAAGACAAAAAAAATATGTACAAGGGAAGGAAAGTGAATAGGCACAGAAGGATCGAGTCGAGAAAGTGCCTGTGTCTGTCAAGTGTCTTAAGGGGACATAATGTCATGCCCTGATCATAGTCATCTAGAAGACACGAAGAGACACGAAGAGACCACAACCCCCTGTCTCCTCGGCCTTAGGACTCATTCGGAAGATAACGGCCCGGGTAACCCCCCCCCCCCTGGATGGCAGGAGGAGACAACTAGAGTAGAGTCATTTCATCCAGGTACAGTCGTGTGAGCCGAGAATAATGTCAAGCCCTTCTACACAAAATCAAAACAGAGTCCATATGACAGCCAGTTAGGAGTTGTGGCGTCTCCATAAAAACCAGGGGTTACCAAACCTATCACCCAGGACCTTGAAGTTGACAATAGAAGGCGCAATGCTAGAATCCCAGGTCATTTTCCTTGCAGGGTCGGTCAAAGACGATCAGGGGAGCAACTAAGCCAATTAAGCGCGTAGGTGGCTTTCGGTGTCTCCAACGCACAACACAACAACACACATCTATTCAGTAATACGTAAAGAAGCTTTCCCAGGCTTGACACCTAATTACAAGTCATACACACAAGAAACGGGACGTCCATGGTGTCTTTAATGGCCCTCATCATCAACGCCTCTCAATAGCCTTCGCTATCCTGTTTCGAAAGTCTTCCTCCGTCTCATCCGCCCGTTGCTTGATATCTTCGCCTTTCTGTGCTGCCTTTTGCTTCGCTTCCTCGAATCGTGCGTTCCATGCTTCAAAAGTATCATCCGCGCGGCGTTTCAAGTCGTTGGCCGCCTCCTGGGTTTGCGACTTGCCCCAACCCAACCAGCTCCACCAGCTACTCTTCGCCGCATCTACCCTTTTCTCTAGAAAGACCAAAAAAAAAAAGTTCGTTAACACTGCGCTCAATCCAAACCCAATTCCGGAATTCCCCTAAAGAACAGCGATCAAATTCCTTACCAGTATTAGTGTGAACCTCAGCGGCGTGCTGGGCAACTTGATCCTTGCCTTCCGCAAATCGCTGCTTCCCTCCTTCGATTCCCTGCCCGACTTGTTCTCGGGCACTTTGCACCTTCAACTGTGCCTCATTCTTGACGTCTTGGTACTTCGAATCGACACTCTTGAGCGCCTCCTGTGCGCGGCCCTTCGCGCGACCTCCTTCAATATCTGTGACATTGCCCCACGACCCCTCCCGCTCCCGCTCTCGTTCTCTTTCGATGCGCAGATTATCCGTCATCATGTGATAGTAGTAGTAGTAGTACCAGATGGCTCCTATGGCGGCTAGCCAACTTCCGACATAGAAAGTGGTGGTGTTCTTGTCTCGGCCTGGTGTTTTAGGCCGCAGGGTCCCTGATTCGTTGGTCACTGGGCGGGTCGGATCGGCCGTTGTGCGAGAGCCAACCGTGGCGAGCGCGCGAGTTGCGTGGACTCGCTGGATAGCCACGGGGGGGATGCGAGACCCAAGTGCGATGAGAGAGAGCATTTGGTATTCGTTCAAGTTTTGGCGGGAAGGAAAAAAAATCAAGTGTGGGACGCTAACCGTGGTGGGGTGAGTGTAAGAAATGAGACGCGTAATTTGTTGGGTTGTTGGCCTTTTTCAGGGATTGCGCGCCGCTGGATTCCATATCCATGGTATGGTCGGTGAGCCTCCTCACTGACGTCGTTATTCCTTTGACGTCACTGTCAATTAATCCGTGGGTAGCGAGCACGTGTTCCCTTCTTCAAAGCGACGACGGCCTATTTACTTATTAATATTGCCGAGCGTGGATTGGATCAGGCAGTGTTCAAGATGCAGCCTGTGAGCGGTTAAGGGGTATGGGAAGTTTGTAGGGAGTAGGAAGGTAATGCAAGATTGGCTTTGGGTTGATAAGTCATGTACCAAGAGATATGTGTGATAGCTCAAATAGGGCCTAGCATGAGTGCACTTGTGAGTTACCTGGATCCGAACTCACAAGTATTTAGATAAGAACATTCCATACTCAGATTTGCATGAGTATGTTCCCACAGATCACCCAGAGCTGTGAGTCCTAGGCACTTTATAATATGAAATGATAGACTAAGCTGGTTGCACCACAGTGATGTAAGGATTAAGTTAAGATGTCATACTGGCCAGCCTGAAAGAAGTCTCGGAGGGAGACACATTACCCCATTCCTGCACCTACCTAGCTTTGTTTCGCTCTGCCATAATCCTCTCCTCTGCATTTTTAAGTGCGGGGTCTGGTTGTTGGATGTTCACCTCATAGTCATGGAAGGCAGTGAAAACAAAAAAAAAACGCCAACAACCCCAACTTGCTCTCGGATGAGTTCTACAGGGTTTGGCCATTGCAAGGAAGGAAATAACGTTCAGAAGTGTCTTGGAGGTGGTTCGTTAGTGGCTAACTAAGTACGAAGGCAAGGCACCCACACCCATTATATGTCACAAGTGCATGGATCCACACTCGCCGGACTCAGAGTGCTGGACTCCAGCTGTCACCGACGCCTTTGATCTTGCAGATCGCGAATGCAGGTTGACAAGGAGACCTATCTATTACTCCTCCTTTCCGATGCCCACCTCCCAACAGGTTCATTCGTAGCTTCCGCGGGTCTCGAGTCCACCGCTGCTCATGCGCTCTTCCATGTGCCTGCCACCCCCCGGCTCAGACACGCTCGCCTTTCTCCGAAACTCAGTTGACACCTACGCACGCAGCACGCTACCCTTCGCGCGTGACGCTCACCGCGTCACCACTTCTTATGCCAGCGGGGAAATGACCGAGCTGGACGAGGCACTTCAAGCCCTCAGTCGTCTCGACGCTCTGTACAATGCGAGTACGCTGAACCATGTCGCACGTCGTGCGTCATGTGCACAAGGCCCTGCGTTGCTCACACTTTATGCAAGGGGGCTCACTCGCCCACCCTTTCTGATGTTGAAGACACCAACGACATATTTACCCCTTCTCGATGAACGTGAGAACCGGGCAGGTGCATTGGTGGCTGCACTTAAGCTGCGCGTGCGGAGAGGCGATTCTGATGCACCGGGGCACCTTCCCATCTGTTGGGGGGTTCTGGCGGGCGTGCTTGGCCTGACTGTCGGTGAGCCAGTATCCTTTTAGCCCCTCAGACGCTGCAACCGTATCACACATGGTTCAATATACAGACCATGGAGCCTACATTCACCTCTTCCTTCATGCGCGCGGCGTGCTCTCCGCCGCAATACGCATGAACGCTTTGGGACCTTACGCCGCGCAGCAGCTCCTTCTGCACGCTGTTAAACACATGGTTGACGACGCTTTGACGTCCACTGCACATGTAGTCTCCAGGGCACTACAAGATGAGATTGACCCGGAACACGCGGAAGACCGACTTCCAGCAACGACATGGCCTTTAGGCGACCTCCTAGCTGCACGACATGATCTACTCCACTCTCGTATCTTTAACAGCTAGTAACGTAGCACATCATAATAAGTTCGAAGCCTACTGTATTGATCACAATCAGAATCACCAAATTCAATTCATGACTACACAGCCGTGAGAGCCTCTCGTCGTACCCTTTAGCAGCTCAGCTTGGTCTGCAATGTTACAACTGATCACTGTAATGTTCCGATCAACCAATGTCCAATCAGAACATCGCACCGCGTACGTTGGCTTCAGTGCTCAACGTTGGATAGCATTCCCAAGCAAAGTATCTTGAGTACCTCTGACGTGACGCGAGAGTGTCCGAAAGGTTTGGAAAGCAATTAAGATGAGGTTCCCTTGTGCTTTTCTCTAGACACTTAAGTCATAAAGGCCAAGGCCATGCACAAACCAATGGCGAGATAAATAGGGCTGCGCACCGTACCCGTACCTCACGGTATGGACGGGTCCGTAGTACGGTTGCCATACCCGTGCCGTACCGAGCTTAAGTCAATGTCGAGACGGACGGTGGACGGGTACGGAAAATGCCGTCCAAACCGTCAAAAAGACAGCCGTAGACGGCATTAGACGGCATGGACAGCATTGACTGAATGAGCTTTAATCTTGTCATTAAGCCACCAAAACTCCCCCACTATAGTATCTTTACCTATTTAGATAGCAGATAAGCGTTAGCTAAATATGGTAAAAATATGAGATAAGATTAATTAACTAATACTCAATGTGGTCAAAGCTGAAGTGAACGCGTACAGAGTAGCAACCTTTTATACTGCTCAGAGGAGCACAACAATAAGTAGAATAAATATAGTTATTTAAATGTGACAAGACAGAAAGAATGCGTTGTGTGCAATGTCTCTGAATCAATTATCTGACGCACTTTAGATTATCTTATCATAATCATAAGATCAGGAGCCCTCGCTACCGGCCCATCTCAACAACAGGTACGCTTCCATTTTTCAAGAAGTAACTATTATTAAAATTTAATCCAAATAACAAGAACAATGCTCAATTTTCTTCTGTTGATTGCTGGGAAATGAGGGTGAGATCGCTGCGTTAAGGAGGCCCCATGATGCAATAAATAGACCCTCAATCCATGTGGAGTCTTACAACTTTGCCTTACCATGACAGATCAGCCCGCCCAAGGACCAGAAGGTCAACAGCTTGATGCATGAAAATCCCCAAACCTATTCGGCCATGTTCCCACATAAACCAAGGTAAGTAGTTCATTCAAGTGTAATTTGAGTGCGGCTATGAAATACTTACTCATCCTTCCAGGTCAACGTTCTCGCCCGGTCCGAACCACTGCAGGTACACGATTAGCCGCAGCTATTGCTGTGGAGAAGCTTGATGAATTTGGGAATCTTGTCCCATTGTCCCACCGGCACCTTGCACACACCCCCAAACACAAGACCCCTGTAAAGCGCAAGCAAGCTGTCATGAATGATGTCAATAGTGATGTAGATGATGCTGACTTTAGTGCTTCTTCTGCTGAGGATGGATCAGATGATCCTAGCAATGCCATGGAAATAAGTAATGAAGAGGTATGAAATATCTTAATGTGATTCCATGGTCAGGCGAATTAACAATTTGTAGCTAGCTGATATGTTACCCTCAAAAACCATACCAGAGGTCAGCAACAAAAAGGGCCACGCGCGCGTCCTAAAATCAAAGATAAAGACGAACCCAACTCCTGCACCCCCAAGGAAGAAGGCTAGGACTTGTTCTGTTGAGGTCGAGGAGATTGAAGATGAAGATACCCCCCACCGGACTGCAGAAACGCATACAAGCATCCTTCCAACAAGCTCATTCGGAAACGCTCACCCCAAAAAGGCAAGTTTTGCCTTGTGTTTCTCACATCTTTGTCTCATTATGGGTTTTTATAGAAGGCTGGAAATATAAGGAATCCAATATATTTATTCTACGAAGTCGTCACCAATGGGCCACGCAGTACCCCAGGAGAAGATGGCGATATACATTATCGTTGCCTTCATGGCGCTCATAAGGTTTGTACTATCAAGAAGACAATGAAATCTAATCTAAACGGTGCGTTATCTTATCATTTTTTTGTTTATCATTCCTGATGGATGATGCTTCCCTTAGTACTCATAAATAATCTCCGCGTCCATGTTAAGCCGATGTATCAACTCTATTACATCCTTAAGAATCGTGATGAGCCCCCAACACCTGATGAGATTGCTATCGCATCTGGACTAAAGAAACTCGATGGACGCACTGAAGCTGAATACATAAAGAAGCTTGGGCAATCATCTGAAAACATCAAGAAAGCCTTTGAAGACCAGAAAGCCCGCGCCACTGTAAGTAATGTTAGCTTCTCAAACATCTGGATGTCACGAAGCAATGATCAGGTTCCATGGGATCAAGAAACATTTGAACGGCTCCTCACTGAGTGGATCGTTGCCTGCGACCAGCCGTTTGATGAGGTTGAGAAACCTGAATTCATCAAGATGATGGATTTTACACACCACAATGGTGGTCCATTGGATATTCCAAAACGTGATGGGATCAAGCGGCGTGTTGTGAAGATGGGTGAGGAAACAATCGAAGGCATTCGCAAAATGTTCTCAGTAAGCATAATCTTATTTTCTTCATATCACATATTTATCCATATGAGCAGAATCTCGAGGGGAAGGTGTGCTTGTCACTGGATGCATGGACATCTAGCAATCAGTACGCGTTTTTGGCGATTGTTGCACACTATGTGACCAATGATGGGCAACTTGGTTCGTGCTCTTCCCTTCATTCAACCGGCATAATCTTATTATCCCCTTCCAGAGGAGTTGCTGATTGACTTCCAAGAACTTACTGGGGAGCATTCAGGAGAGAATATGGCAGAGGCGGTTTGGGCTACACTAGAGTTATACGGTCTCATTGGAAAGGTGAGTTTCCCATCCTCAGCCTAGAAATGTGTTTCTAATCCATTTCAGATTATTGCCCTTGTAATGGATAATGCTAGCAACAACAACACCCTAGTTAAATCACTGGAATGGCGATGCCAACAACGAGGGATACCATTCTCGGCGCAAGATGCACAGTTGCGTTGCATGCCTCATACAATTCATTTGGCTGCTATCAAGGTATTACATAAAATTATATTTATTTCTGTCATCACATCTAATCTTTAAATATCAGCTTCTCGAAGGCGTAGGGGCGATCTCAAAGGCTGAAGGGAAAAAAGCCACCATGCGTAGCGGCAACTACCAAGACAATGTTACGATCCCTCTCTCGCGTGAACACGACAACGACGCAGCGGGTGATGGCGAGGACGATGAGAATGTCATAGACATACCAGACACAGATTCTGATACAGCTGACGTCGATGCGGCTGACAGCGTACTGCCTGCTATTGAAAGGGTAAGCAATGGGTCCATTCTTCACCAATTAAACTGAAACATTCTGGTCAGCTTCGGAAAATCATCAAGGCCGTCCGTTCAAGCCCCCAACGTCGTCAATCTTGGGCTCGTGAGATTCAATTTGTGCAACTTGAAGGAGGCAGGATGTTAGATGACTGCAGTACACCACTTGTACTCATTCTCGATGTGAGAACCCGATGGTCGTCAACACATCAAATGCTTCGTGAGTTATCATGGTTACTTGTATGAGGTTTCTTACTGGCATGTTATAGGGCGCGCCCTTGATTATCGCAAAACGATCGACTCCTATGTATCTTGAAACAAGGATCTCCATGCCCTCGAACTCAGTAACACTGACTGGGAATCTATTGCTCTTGTGACATCCTGGCTGAAATCATTTCGAGCTGCTACTACTGAGATGTCTGCCACAAAAATACCAATGCTTTCAATGACCCATGCCATATTTCAAGGCTTACAAGATGATATCAGGAATACTCTTCGCAACCTTCCTGACTCAGTGTCACCTCGAATCAAACTTGGTCTCACAGACGCACACCGGAAACTTAGTGACTATTACTACCGGTATGACGCGTCTCCCTTCTACACTTGGGCTGCATGTGCGTCAATGATTATTTTAAATTGGTCACTCACTAACTGTATACCCCACTAGTGCTTGATCCACGAATCTCATATGAGGGCATGAAGGTGGATTATGATGACGATCCAGCGCTCTCTGATCATCTTGAACATTCCAAGTCAAGCCTCTTCAATTACTTCAACAGAAATTATGCGAAGGCAGATGATCGTACATTGTCTTCAGCATCATCTTTGCCTGTCACATCGCGGCCTATTTTGGGATCACCTCAGAAATCCTTTGCTGCTCGGTATCGCAGAAAAGAGAAGAGCTCTATCAATGAACTCGAAGAATATTTCAAACTCCCTGCTGAAGATTTCGATACTTGTAATCCAATTCATTGGTGGATGGGTCGACGCGCACAGTTCCCAAACCTCTTTCGTTTGGCTCGTGACATTCTATGCATTCCTGGTAAGTAAATTTAATTTAATGACAGTCATCTTCTTATTAATGGACCGAACCTGACATAGGCTCTGCTGTTGCCGTTGAGAGAATATTCTCTGGTGGACGTGACACGATCTCCCTCCGTCGCGCCAGTCTCAATGCGAATACCATTTGCACTCTGATGCTTGTCAAGAAGCGGTTGCATCTTGCACGCATGCAAGCTGATATTGCACTGGGCCGTTCAGCTGTCAATTAACCTAGATACGATGCTTTTTTATGCCTTAATGTAATTGTGATCGCATTTAGATAACATAATTGATGAAATCAAAACGCGTCTCACATTTAATTAGATACTGAGTATATACATCTCAGATCGATCATGTGATCAAATCACATTCATTAACAAGCGAGACGTTTACTTTAATTTAGTAGCAATACTATAGTACATCTAAATTGTATATAAAGCCACTAAATCTGCTATAGATAAAGCAGTTGCTATCGCATTATCGCGAGAATCTAAGTCTCTAAGCTAACAAGGTGAAATAGATAGTAGTATTGCAGTATCTAAAATATAAGCCTGCGCCATGCCTGTTTCTACACTACAGCATAAACTACATAAAAGGGGCTGTAGAATAGCCCTGATAAATCGTCCTGTTTGAGAAACATCCCCGTCCGTCGCTTCATTGCTCTAAAACTCTTGCTCACGCTACCCGCTCGACTCTATATTCTCTCTAGAATACTCCCAAGAATACACCTATTAATTGCTTTATCACTCTAAGCTTCTTGTTCATGCTGCCTTGCTCAACTTTATTTTCTCTAGTACTACCGTCTACTACCGTATACCGTAAACGGCCGTACCCGTACCCGTACCGTACCTGTCAGCGATCCAGTGAGTACAAAAAACGGATGGTGGACGGGTCAGCCGTACCCATCTTATTACCATCAAATGGACGGCCGTCACCATAAAACAGACGGTGCGCAGCCTAGAGATAAAGCCCGATCGCTGGCGCCTTTTTTTGCCTCTCAGAAAGTACGCTCGATGACCTGTCCTATTACGGTACTACTGGTCGCTCTATACAGGAAACATCAACTTTTGTTTCTCGCCAGCCAAAATTTTCGGAGGCGCCCGAGAACGGAACGTAGAGGGTGTTGATATTACTTTCACTCGAGGCCGTACCTGTTGCTATGTGCCCACACCACAGGTTTACCCTTCAACTCCATTGAGCGTCGTCACGTCAGGAATCGGGAAATAAGACAAGGACAAGGGAAAGCATCACCTGTTTTTGTATCTTTATTATTTTGAAGGGCACCGTCAGTTCCTTGAGGCCCAGATAAGTCACGGAAAGTCACCCTCCTAAAGGTGGCCGTGAGATCTGCATTACAATAGATAGGGCATTTTTTGTTCCGTTCGGTTGATACTATCTTTTTTTTTTTTTTTTTTTTTTTTGAAATCAACTTTATTACGTGCTTCAGCCAAACAGACAAATCGCACGGCTACTACAGGGACATAGTAGCTACTGTAAGAAGGGACAAATGCCCTGGAGGTAGTGGCAGAAACCCAAAGGGAAAAACCATGGAGAGTGTACATGGAAGACCCAGCGAACCAGGACCCCCACCCAAAGGGTGGGGAAAGGAAGATGTAAAAAGAAAATGGGGATGGCTAGGCGCATGTGCCAGGTCCAGACCCTGTGTGCCATCATGGTCGAGACCCAACCAATCAGTTCAGTGAAAGCCGAAACACAAAAGTGACAAGTAAAAATAGAAAAAGCCACTAGGCGGCGGGTGTGGGGGCCAGGACAGCCGGCTTCTTGACACTGTTGAGGTTTCAGCACCCCGATCTGTGGAAACGCAGCCTGATAAATCTGGTCAAAACAACTGCATTGTAAGATATAAAAATACTGTTCTTAAATACTGTAAAGACTGCTGTGCTGTGATCATAAGGAATGTACTTAATCATAATAAACGAGTGTGTAAGTATCATCTTGCACTGCCAACACCGGTCACCTCTGATCCGGTCCGGCCAACTCTGATCCGTTACCGGCTCAACATCCCCCCGTGATTAAGACAATCCTAGATTAGTCCTAATCCAGAGACAAAGTCCATAAGATCCCTGAGTCAGCAAGGAGAAAAAATGTAGAATGGAAAGTCATCGGCATTGTCTCCAAGGCTGGAGTCCGAATAGCCGACAAGACCGTTTCCGTGCGCTCCATTGTAGTATAGCCGAAGATTAGCTGTACTGTTTGGATAACCCAGTACGTACTTGACAAGTCGTAGATGTTGCGGGGAAGGGTTTGCTGCATACTGCGCAAGGCGCGCTACAGCGAAAGAAATGAATGGGCAGGTCCCAACTTGCACATACAAAAGGCTTCCAATGATTAGTTGATAATATGCAATCTCTGTTTGAGTAGCCTGTTCAGTGTGCTTTACCAAGTGGACATCTGCCCCAGCAGGGAGTGGTGTGCGTGCGGGGTTCGCATCCGCCATACCAAAGCGTGCAATGATCTCTCCAATGTACCGTGATTGATCAATTTCCAGACGCGTGATGGATCTGTCGCGCGTGATCTGAACTTCCAGATATGAGTTGATCTCACCTAGATCCATCCTTTCATAGCGCTTAGATAAGATCTCCTTGATCCGGTTAACCTCCTTGAGAGTATCGCCTAAAATAGTGATGTCGTCGACATAGAGGATTATAATTGCTGTACCCTCCCCGTCTTGGCGATGACGCACGGATACCCTGGCATCAGAAAGGGTGCGCGTGAAGCCGAGCTCCAATTAGAACTCCATGGAATTGCGAGTTCCATGTGCGTGAGGCTTGTTTGAGTCCGTAAACTGCCTTTTTGAGTAGGCATACTTTGTCCATCTGGCCCGATGATGAAACCCTCCATGTATATTACCTCATCCAGTAGTCCGTTCAGGAGCGCCGACTTGACGTCCATTTGATGGATCTCCCAATCCCCTAGCGCGGCCCACACTAGTAACAGTCCCAATGACTCGAACTGGGCTACTGGAGAAAATGTTTCATCATGTCAATTCCCTGAATCTGTGTGAATCCCTTAGCAACCAAGCACGCGCGAAAGCGTCCATCAGCTTTGCGCTTGAAAACCCACTTGGACTTCACAGCCTTCCGATCGGCCGGTAAGTCCACCAGTGTCCAAGTTCCATTTCTGGCTAGTGCGTCCATTTCATATTGGCACGCGTCCTGCCAGTCACTAGCATAGTCAGACTTTATCAACATGAGCGGATCACAATATGCAGCCGCTGCGAGCAAAGCGCGTTGCCCGAGTTGCCCATCCTCACCTGGATTCCTGCGAGGCAGTCTCTGAGGGGGCGTGTCCTCCAAAATGGGGACAACGGTCCGCTGAATCCGGAGAATCCGGTTTCGCAGTGTACGGGGTGGGGGCTCTTGCATTGCGGGCGTGAAGGCGGGATAGTCTAGACTGTATTACCAGAACTTGAGGTTTGCTGTATAGCAACCGGGGATGGCGTCCTTGGCGGATCGACCTCCCTTGAGCTTGAGTAGGGACAGCCATAGGGAATGTAATGGCCAGGATTGATCGGAACGAATGGACAGCTCACCATTGTTCCAAAACAGAAAGGAGCTGTCAGACCCAGATCGTGAAGACCGATCAAACCCCGATGTATCCAACTGTATGCTCTGAACCCACAAAGGGTCCAGTCCCTATTAGGAATTGCTCACACGTGCTTCAGCGTCGCCACGCTCCCTCGCACAGCTCGCATGAAGCCCGGTGAAGGGCCCAGTCTACACCGATCCACCGGTTCCAGGAGCCGGGGAATAGGGTTTCACAAGTAACAGAGGCTTGCCTTTTCTGGGAGATATCAAGTGTGCGTGTTCTGAAAAGGAAGCTTGTGTAATAAATGTCGATCTTCTTCTGGATAATTTAGTTATGCCCAGCAGGGCCCATAACCTGTGGAAACGCAGCCTGATAAATCTGGTCAAAACAACTGCATTGTAAGATATAAAAATACTGTTCTTAAATACTGTAAAGACTGCTGTGCTGTGATCATAAGGAATGTACTTAATCATAATAAACGAGTGTGTAAGTATCATCTTGCACTGCCAACACTGGTCACCTCTGATCCAGTCCGGCCAACTCTGATCCGTTACCGGCTCAACACGATCGAGGGACATTCAATCTCAGGAAAAGTATAGCCATGTTGGGGATTGAACCCAAGACCCCCAGACATTCTAGGTCCAGTGCTCTAACCACTGAGCTACATGGCCTTGGGAACTTCAAGGTGGTTTCTGTGTGTTATGCCCTAGCCATAACCAGTCCACCCATGTACATGTGCCATTACTAGGCTTCAGGCACTTCTCAACAGACACGGGGCGGCTTCTTCCATCGACAGACTGCACCAGCATGCCCAAAGGCATAGAGGGTGCACTGGGCCAAAAGGCCCACCAGCGCCGCACCATCTGGATCCTCAAAGGCCACAACCACAGAGGATGTGGAGCCAGGGAGGAGGGTGGAGGGGCGTGGACCCAGGAGGGAAGGGCTGTCACTTTGAGCGCCCTGTACACTGGATTCTCATGACCCAGGGCCTCATGGCAGGCCTGGGGAGAATGCGCCCCAGTGTGTGGGGTCATGCCAGTAGCAAGGCCGTTGATGGTCACCCGGGACCACCAAACGTTCGGGCGGGAGGAGGGGGAAAGGGGCTGGCCCATCACCGACAAGAAGGGACCTAGCAGAGAAGTGAGGAGGGCTGGGCAGAGAGGAGGTTAGCCTCCGAGACATCGGGGCCGGCCGTAAGAACCAGGTTCTTCTTTGGTGTCCACTGTGTGGCAGACAGGGAGACCTGGGTCCCAGAACCCGACAGCTCGGAGTTCAGAAATGAAACGATAGCCCCAGGGGGCTTGCACACAAAAGTACCATCGGATATGTCCTGTGCAGAACCAGGAAATACCACCAAGGAGGGTCTCACACGCCTCTTGGCAGCAGCAGCATAGGAGGAAGGGGGGGAGGGGGCAGGGGCAGCAGGGGTAGTGGGGGCAGGAGGGGCGCAGGGGAGGGAGCTGGGGCAGAGGGCTTGGCCTTGGCCTTGGGGGCCTTGGCTGGAGCAACCTGGGCCAGGGCCTGGGCAGGTGGAGCAGGAGGGGCCTGGACTGGGGCCTTACCTTTCCTGGAAGGGCCTGGGGCAGAAGCAGGAGGGGGTACAGCAGGAGGGGGGGGTACTGGCTGGGCACCAGCAGAAAGCACGTCTACCTTCCTAGAAAGACCAGACACCATCCCCAAAAGGGTAAGCAGGTCATCCTGGATGGCACGAGTGGTAAGGGTGAATTCAGGAGGGAAAGCACTATGGAAAGCAGCCACAAAGTCTGGGTCATGCTGCGCAAAGGAGTGGAGGAGGGAGGGGCCCCCTGGAGTAGGGGTGAAATGGAAGAAGTCATGGAGGTGGCCATGGAGAGTATGGACATAGGAGTCGTCATCACCAGGGAAGGAAGCCTCAGCCTCAACCATCCCATCATAAAGCTGGGTGATGGCCGAGGTGAGAACCTGGGTGGGAGAAGGGGGGGTGGGGGAGGGGGCTCAGAAAGAGCAGCAAAATGATTGGACATTGGAGGCAACTTGAGCAGCAGGCAACACGAAAACCAAAGGTGATGGTGGTGGTAAGTGGTCAAGAAGGGATGCGGTCGATACTATTGATGTGCCTGGCCCAGCTCAGAGAAACTAAAAGCCAAAGCCGCCAGCTCAGGCCGCGGCTTTCAACAGTACATACAAGTGCAATAGCAATTGTCAAAATCAGTAGAAATATGATCACAAAGTGGTTGATTTGGGTCACATGATCATGTTTATCGCGGCATTTCAAACTTTTTCTTCAATATAGCTTTGCAATATGTAACACACCAAGTCGGATTTGGATTAGCTGAACTATAACTACTGGTTATATGTCATAACATTTTCTCTGCCAAAAGCCATGGCTTGGGCCAAGCCGGGCCAGGGCCAAGCCATCTGTGGCAGCTTTGGCTCGGCCCAGACTTCAGGAAAGCCGCAGCCACCTCAGGCCAAGCCAAAGCCATGGCTTTTGGGCCAAGCTGGGCCGGAACATCACTAGTCGATAGATGATAGCTTAAAGAAAGTTAGTTGTACTAGAATTGCAACTGTGTTTTTAAATCTGGGTCTGTCTGTCTTATTTTGATGGAGAGACATAGCCGAGATCATGTAGACGCAAGCTGGAGAGACTTGTGTAGTGAATATTTGATTGAGTACCTTGCGCCACATGGTAAGGCACTGCGCAGATGCTGAGTTGCCTCACAAACATGCTTGATATAGGGCAAATTAAAGAACGCAGCCTGAGGTTAGATAATCCAAACTACCTAGAATGGTAGTTATAATTCAGTTATGTTGGTCAGAACTGATAATATTAGTCTTTACCTAGAATGGTAGTTATAACTAGTACGTGTTAGCTACATAGGTAAAGATAAGATAACAAAATACTCACTTCAGTTATGTTGGTCAGAACTGAAGTGAACTGTACAGTAAAAGCATCCTTTAAATACTGTAAACGAGTGTGCTTATAGTAACCAAGATAAAGAAGGATTGTGTCTAATCAAGTAAGGTATCAAACTATTCACAGGAAGGTGAAACGCAGTCTGCGTGCTACTGCACAACACACAACTCGCTTGTTAGTAGTGTTGTGACGGCCCCGGCTCGGCCTGAAGCCGCGGCTTAGGCCCGGCTTTTGGCGGCTTAGGCTTTTCAAAACTCAAGCCTGGGCTGTAGCGACGGCTTCTGGCCGGCTTAGGCCCGGCTTAGGCCCAAGCCGCGGCTTTACAGCGTCAAATCAAGTTTTAAGCTGCATTTTTTGAAGGACTTGTAGTTTACATTATATCAACCCCTAGCCACTGCTTTGGCCTTCTGCCATATTATGTCTCCCATTTAATTCCTGTAACATAAGTTGTCTTATTTTAGCTTGTATCAATAACAGCATTTGTAATGGGTGTTTCTATCCCGCGCTTGCTATGTAGATAAGATAAGATGTTGAGATCGTGGTGAAACTAAGAGTGAAAATCCAGCAAGAATAGACCTATATTGAACAATTGCTAAGAGCCTACACCCCCAAGAAGACGAGATGGGATCTGCAGCATGCTACAGGGCATCTTTAAATAGGTTCTAGTACTATTCTACAAAATACCAAAGCCGATCGAGCGTGCGATGTAAATCTAATTATTTATCAGTGGCTTTATATACAATTTAGATGTACTATATCAGCTACCAAATTAAAGTAAACGAACGCGCGTGTTATCTTGCTTGTTAATGAAAGTGATTTCATCACATGATCGATCTGAGATGTATATACTCAGTATCTTAATTAATGTGAGACATGTTTTTATCTCATCAATTGTTTTATCTAAACGCGATCACAATTATGTCAGACTACTTCTGTACCAGTATTCTGGTTCAACAGTTCGCAAAAATCCGGATAGAAAGCGTGACTCAGCCACCAAAAGCCGCAGCCTAAGCCGCGGCTTCAGGCTTTCCAAACCTGAAGCCTGAGCCGTGGGCCACTGGAAGCCGTTTTCACGGCCTATGTCGGCCCGGCTTTTTCTGGCTCAGAAACGGCCGGCTTACGGCTTCGAGCCGAGCCGTGCACAACACTACTTGTTAGTACCACACACTTAGTGATTGATCCAACCTGGCCATATTGATCCATTTCCGACACAAATACTCATTTATTATTCTAAGAGAGTCCCCCGAACGGAACTTGAGGGCATTTGATCGTGTCCACTTGCGTTATCGTAACAGTTTGAGTGGATTGGCGACAACTTCCAGCTGGTGACTGCAAGGTGGTGGATGGCAATGAGCCAGCAAGTGGAAACAAAGTCATGGTTTATATGACGTGTTAGTCTGTTAGTCGACTCTGACTCTGACTCACTTTCTCCCAACCACCATGGCCCCAATGCTCACCCTGTTTTGTCTCGTTATCGATAACCAAAAAGTTCCTATTGGGAACATCCTCATGCTTCAAATCCAATCGGATAGCTATACCCCTAACCTGCGAAATTTAATCAAGGACGAGATGGCTCCTGAACTGGACCACCTTGCGGCGAATCGACTCGTTATGTGGAAGTTGTTGAAACCCCTAGACATCAGGCGTATGGAAGATGAGGGTTCTTTCGATGCAACCATCAAAGAAATCAAGCTACCCGACCCAAAATCTAATCAAGCGTCACGTAGAAATGGTACTGCCGAAGTCCTTCGCCAGATTGAGGAGCTCTCTGTATACTGGGAAACCAGTCCAAAGAAGGGCCATTTGCATCTCATCGTGCAAGTTCCATGTAAGTTTCGATCATTATCGGATTGCCACACATGTTTGACAATAATCCAGCGGTCAATACACCCGAGAGTATCAAAATCGATCTAGTTCGTGGGACGGCCGACCGTCTGTATTGTACCTTATGGAAGAAGCCACTCAATCCAATATTGGCACCCGTAGTTGTCCCTGACCCGAAAAAGACGTATATGTATGTACCCCAAGACCAACTGTCCAAATTGGGAGTAAAACATCTCGACTACGAGGAGGAGGCCCTTCTGTTTCGCGATGAGTACATCCTTGCTCATAAAGCCATAAAAGAATGGTCGAAAAAGCGTCGGACAGAGAAAAGTGGCGGGGTCGTTATCACTGGCCATCCAGGACTCGGTACGTGGTTGTCACTGATGATGAGCATGTCATCTTAGAGATGAACGCAGGAAAAACATGCTTCCTACTCTATCTTCTGTTCCACCGTCTAAGCAAGGGCCTGCCTACGGCTTTTCAATTCCTCCCTGACAGTTTCGTCCTGTTCACGAACTCTGGTGTCAAAGTCTATGCCCACACGTTTGATGAACTTCCAGATGGAACGTGGGCTCTTGCCAATTGCAGTGCGAAGGATCCTCTTCCTTGTGACAGCTTCTTAGTTGCTTGCAGGTCGAGAGATGCTTTCGTCGTGCAAACAAGCTCTCCGGATGAGAAGCGGTACAAGACATGGAGAAAGGAGTACAAAGCTTATACCTATGTGATGGACTGTTTCCCTCTGACTGAATCAGTCGCGCTCGGGTGGGTTCAGTTGATGATTCCAGGCATTTTTCTGCCACTAAGCATTTTTCACAGCATGATACATGGTTTCAATGACCAACTGATCAAGGATCACTGCGAAAAATGGGGACCTTCCGCACACATCATGATGGCTCATATGACGAATCCTGACCGGATTTCTAGACATATGGAATGTGTAAAACAGGCTGCCCACCACTTTGTTCATAATTTCGGAGATTACATCACCGACGTTAACCCAACGGAGGTCTCTCATACACTTTTTACAATCCATCCTAAAGGTCTCTCTTCCGAGGACAGACAATCTTCAATTGGAGGAATTGAAACAAGTTACCTGAATCGTATCCTTATGGACAAGATTGCCGCAAAGAACCAGCAGGAGCAGATCAACTTTTACAAGCTGGTCAGCCAGCATCAGTGGTTCAAAGGCTCGGCAGGTTACATTCTCGAGAATGTAGTTCTTTCGCGGCTCTGCGCCGATCCGGAATCGAAGGGATTGCCTTGCACTCCTGCGCAATCAGATTTGCCGCAACTGACTATCCCAGTGTGCCAGGGCCATCTTAACTTATCTTACAAGGAACAACACAGTCTTGAGTATCTAAATCGCATCAGGCGACCATTCTGTGTAATTCCCACGTCGAAAACATCTGCCACTGTCGATGCCACAATCTTCATGGATCGTCATATAATTACAATCCAGGTGACCGTTGCTTCCGAGCATAGCGTGAAGGAGACGGGCTTTGGTCAAATTGCCAATAGTTTTCCGAAGACGTTTCGACAATCTTGAGAGTGGTGCCATGTGTTCGTCACAGACGAGGCGGAGAATGCAAAAAGTTTGGTGAAAAATTGGAAGAGCAGCGATCTCAGAATCGATTTGATGGACAAAGGTGATCCCAAAGGCAAACAGACGCAAAACGATCCCAAAGTCAAGGAGACGGAAAGCAATCCCAAAGGCAAACAGATGGAAAACAAACCCAAAGTCAAGGAGACTTTGAGGATTTCCATGTATTCTGCTGTTTTTAATGTCAGGGATTTCAGTCCGATTAAGAGTGAAGAAATGTGGGAAAAATATAGGGTATGTGGCGGTCGGCTATATGTACTCATTGAGACTGATTGAAGAAAATGATCAGGTGAAGGACACTGAAATGTTTGAGGAGGACGAAACACCTGAAGGTCGTGAAGTAGTCGGGGAAGCTGGAAACTCCAATGAAGTGAAGGTACGGAATGGATTTTGTAATAATTTAATTGATATTGGTCATCTGCTGATCACTTCCACTTTAGATGGATGAAGATTGAGCTGACCTGGGGCACTGGTCAGATAGTGGGCATTCAGGTATTGTCATTGTTGTGTGGTGTAGGTTAGCAGTGATGTCTTTTGTAGCCAGTAGCATAGAAGGAAGCAATAAAAAAAGGAATACGCGCGAGTCGTCCCCTGGTGGAACCAAGAGTGTAAAGAGGCCATCACATCATGATACTCACACACCGTTTCCAGTCAGAGCGCTCGGTCAATTGATTTTTTAGAAAACAAAAATAAAATTAGAATAATACAGTTCAAATAGAGTGCGATAGAGAAGGACACAATAATCAATCTCTACTCCCTACAGAGGAGAAATCAGCATCAATCGTCACGAGAATCCTGCTGATAGTCCTACAAACGTCCCACCGTTCGTCTTTACGGCGGTGAGGGGAGGGTACCTATCCATTATCTGTGGAAACGCAGCTGAGGTTAGATAAGCGCTACCTAAACGGGTAGCAAGATAATTCAGTTGTGAATGGTCAAAACTGTACATTAATTAGTCTTTACCTAAACGGGTAGCAAGATAACTACGCGAGTAATGTTAGCTATACGCGTGGTAAAGATAATCTAAGTAGATACTCACTTCAGTTTGTGAATGGTCAAAACTGAAGTGTACAACACAGAAATAATGTCCTTAAATACTGTAAAGAGTGTGCTGTGCTATGGTCATAAAGGATTGTATCTTTAATCATAAGTAATCATAGTAAACGAGTGGAATGTCAGTATGTATATTACAATGTCCACTTAACTCTGTCTTGCACTGGCAACTCCGGTCACCTCTGATCCGGTCCGGCCAACTCTGATCCGTTACCGGCTCAACATTATCGCCATGTCGGATGGTTGACTGCAAAATAGGGCTGCGCACTGTCCGTTTTACGGTGACGGCCGTCCATTTGACGGTAATAAGACGGGTACGGCTGACCCGTCCACCGTCCGTTTTTTGTACTCACTGGATCGCTGACAGGTACGGTACGGGTACGGGTACGGCCGTTTACGGTATATGGTAGTAGACGGTAGTACTAGAGAAAATAAAGTTGAGCAGGGCAGCATGAACAAGAAGCTTAGAGTGATAAAGCAATTAATAGGTGTATTCTTGGGAGTATTCTAGAGAGAATATAGAGTCGAGCGGGTAGTGCGAGCAAGAGTTTTAGAGCAATGAAGCGACGGACGGGGATGTTTCTCAAACAGGATAATTTATCAGGGCTATTCTACAGCCCCTTTTATGTAGTTTATGCTATAGTGTAGAAACAGGCATGGCGCAGGCTTATATTTTAGATACTGCAATAATACTATCTATTTCACCTTGTTAGCTTAGAGACTTAGATTCTCGCGATAATGTGATAGCAACTGCTTTATCTATAGCAGATTTAGTGGCTTTATATACAATTTAGACGTACTATAGTATTGCTACTAAATTAAAGTAAACGTCTCGCTTGTTAATGAATGTGATTTGATCACATGATCGATCTGAGATGTATATACTCAGTATCTAATTAAATGTGAGACGCGTTTTGATTTCATCAATTATGTTATCTAAATGCGATCACAATTACATTAAGGCATAAAAAAGCATCGTATCTAGGTTAATTGACAGCTGAACAGCCCAGTGCAATATCAGCTTGCATGCGTGCAAGATGCAACCGCTTTTTGACAAGCATCAGAGTGCAAATGGTATTCGCATTGAGACTGGCGCGACGGAGGGAGATCGTGTCACGTCCACCAGAGAATATTCTCTCAACGGCAACAGCAGAGCCTATGTCAGGTTCGGTCCATTAATAAGAAGATGACTATCATTAAATTAAATTTACTTACCAGGAATGCATAGAATGTCACGAGCCAAACGAAAGAGGTTTGGGAACTGCGCGCGTCGACCCATCCACCAATGAATTGGATTACAAGTATCGAAATCTTCAGCAGGGAGTTTGAAATATTCTTCGAGTTCGTTGATAGAGCTCTTCTCTTTTCTGCGATACCGAGCAGCGAAGGATTTCTGAGGTGATCCCAAAATAGGCCGCGATGTGACAGGCAAAGATGATGCTGAAGACAATGTACGATCATCTGCCTTCGCATAATTTCTGTTGAAGTAATTGAAGAGGCTTGACTTGGAATGTTCAAGATGATCAGAGAGCGCTGGATCGTCATCATAATCCACCTTCATGCCCTCATATGAGATTTGTGGATCAAGCACTAGTGGGATATACAGTTAGTGAGTGACCAATTTAAAATAATCATTGACGCACATGCAGCCCAAGTGTAGAAGGGAGACACATCATACCGGTAGTAATAGTCACTAAGCTTCCGGTGTGCGTCTGTGAGACCAAGTTTGATTGAGGTGACACTGAGTCAGGAAGGTTGTGAAGAGTATTCCTGATATCATCTTGTAAGCCTCGAAATATGGCATGGGTCATTGAAAGCATTGGTATTTTTGTGGCAGACATCTCAGTAGTAGCAGCTCAAAATGATTTCAGCCAGGATGTCACAAGAGCAATAGATTCCCAGTCAGTGTTACTGAGTTCAAGGGCATGGAGATCCTTGTTTCGAGATACATAGGAGTTGATCGTTTTGCGATAATCAAGGGCGCGCCCTATAACATGCCAGTAAGAAACCTCATACAAGTAACCATGATAACTCACGAAGCATTTGATGTGTTGACGACCATCAGGTTCTCACATCAAGAATGAGTACAAGTGGTGTACTGCAGTCATCTAACATCCTGCCTCCTTCAAGTTGCACAAATTGAATCTCACGAGCCCAAGATTGACGACGTTGGGGGCTTGAACGGACGGCCTTGATGATTTTCCGAAGCTGACCAGAATGTTTCAGTTTAATTGGTGAAGAATGGACCCATGTTACGCTCAGCTGGGCGTTTCATGTGCGACGTGCACAGGTCAGCGCGGGTCCATTACCTCAGCCAGGAGCCTAGCACAATAAGGCTAGGCTCTAGGCTACTGTCAAGCTTCGGAGTAGAATAGAGTTTGGTGCTATAACCAAGCACGGAGAGAGACAGGACAAGTCAGCCAAAGGGAGCTAATCCCCTAGGGCTGTTAAGTGGGGATCAGGCTCAGCTGCAGTGCCAAAAGCATGTCAAACAGACTGAAGCTCAAGGGAGTGAAAAAGAGGGGTCAAAGGGAAGGGCACACACCCATTGCCAGAGGCAATGGGGGTCCCTGTAGGAATCTCAAAGGCGCAAAAGGAGGGAAAAGGCTCTGATGTATTCTGGGGTCTAAGATCTCTAGGCTGAAGGCCCAAGAGGTCAAATCTGGGGTTGTACAAACTGTCTACAGGGTCTTATATACTGTATGGAGGTCTGGTTTGTAGCTAATCAGGAACAGGGTCAGAGTCCTTATCATCCAATAGCAGATAAGATGCCAAATATAGTCCATGATAAGGATAAGCCTTATCAGAAGCATAATCATGTGGGGCAGCTCCACAGGAGTCATATCAGTGTGGGAATACTCCCACAGGAGTCAGAGAAGAGGGTCAAGTGACTGATGGGTCAGATGATCTAAGGGGTCATGATCAAAGCCCAAGGTCACATGGTCAAAGGGGTCACATGGTCTGAGGTCATGTGGTCAAGGGTCACATGACAGGTCATGGCTTTGAGCCCATGTCATGTGCCTACAGGTCATGTGGTCTGGAGGGGCAAATGCAAGCCAAAGTCGTCTTAGGCTAGCAAGGGTAGAGTGGTGGGGGGAATGGTCAGGGTGACAGGAAGGTCCCAAGGCAATGGGCCAAGGGCATCAAGAGTGGAGAGGGGATGTCCAATAGTGTCAATGGCAGAACCACTAGCAGGTCAGACAGGGGTGAGGCATCAGAGAGAGAGAAGTCACAAAGGCAAGGATTATGTGTATAGCAGGCAAAGGTCAAGAGATAGGGTGGCATCCAGAGAGGGTTAGGGAAAAGAGTAGGGTTGTAACAACCCATTGCTTACCCTTTCAATAGCAGGCAGTACACTGTCAGCCGCATCGACGTCAGCTGTATCAGAATCTGTGTCTGGTATGTCTATGACATTCTCATCATCCTCGCCATCACCCGCTGCGTCGTTGTCGTGTTCACGTGAGAGAGGGATCGTAACATTGTCTTGGTAGTTGCCGCTACGCATGGTGGCTTTTTTCCCTTCAGCCTTTGAGATCGCTCCTACGCCTTCAAGAAGCTGATATTTAAAGATTAGATGTGATGACAGAAATAAATATAATTTTATGTAATACCTTGATAGCAGCCAAGTGAATTGTATGAGGCATGCAACGCAACTGTGCATCTTGCGCCGAGAATGGTATCCCTCGTTGTTGGCATCGCCATTCCAGTGATTTAACTAGGGTGTTGTTGTTGCTAGCATTATCCATTACAAGGGCAATAATCTGAAATGGATTAGAAACACATTTCTAGGCTGAGGATGGGAAACTCACCTTTCCAATGAGACCGTATAACTCTAGTGTAGCCCAAACCGCCTCTGCCATATTCTCTCCTGAATGCTCCCCAGTAAGTTCTTGGAAGTCAATCAGCAACTCCTCTGGAAGGGGATAATAAGATTATGCCAGTTGAATGAAGGGAAGAGCACAAACCAAGTTGCCCATCATTGGTCACATAGTGTGCAACAATCGCCAAAAACGCGTACTGATTGCTCGATGTCCATGCATCCAGTGACAAGCACACCTTCCCCTCGAGATTCTGCTCATATGGATAAATATGTGATATGAAGAAAATAAGATAATGCTTACTGAGAACATTTTGCAAATACTTTCGATTGTTTCCTCACCCATCTTCACAACACGCCGCTTGATCCCATCACGTTTGGAATATCCAATGGACCACCATTGTGGTGTGTAAAATCCATCATCTTGATGAATTCAGGTTTCTCAACCTCATCAAACGGCTGGTCGCAGGCAACGATCCACTCAGTGAGGAGCCGTTCAAATGTTTCTTGATCCCATGGAACCTGATCATTGCTTCGTGACATCCAGATGTTTGAGAAGCTAACATTACTTACAGTGGCGCGGGCTTTCTGGTCTTCAAAGGCTTTCTTGATGTTTTCAGATGATTGCCCAAGCTTCTTTATGTATTCAGCTTCAGTGCGTCCATCGAGTTTCTTTAGTCCAGATGCGATAGCAATCTCATCAGGTGTTGGGGGCTCATCACGATTCTTAAGGATGTAATAGAGTTGATACATCGGCTTAACATGGACGTGGAGATTATTTATGAGTACTAAGGGAAGCATCATCCATCAGGAATGATAAACAAAAAAATGATAAGATAACGCACCGTTTAGATTAGATTTCATTGTCTTCTTGATAGTACAAACCTTATGAGCGCCATGAAGGCAACGATAATGTATATCGCCATCTTCTCCTGGGGTACTGCGTGGCCCATTGGTGACGACTTTGTAGAATAAATATATTGGATTCCTTATATTTCCAGCCTTCTATAAAAACCCATAATGAGACAAAGATGTGAGAAACACAAGGCAAAACTTGCCTTTTTGGGGTGAGCGTTTCCGAATGAGCTTGTTGGAAGGATGCTTGTATGCGTTTCTGCAGTCCGGTGGGGGGTATCTTCATCTTCAATCTCCTCAACCTCAACAGAACAAGTCCTAGCCTTCTTCCTTGGGGGTGCAGGAGTTGGGTTCGTCTTTATCTTTGATTTTAGGACGCGCGTGTGGCCCTTTTTGTTGCTGACCTCTGGTATGGTTTTTGAGGGTAACATATCAGCTAGCTACAAATTGTTAATTCGCCTGACCATGGAATCACATTAAGATATTTCATACCTCTTCATTACTTATTTCCATGGCATTGCTAGGATCATCTGATCCATCCTCAGCAGAAGAAGCACTAAAGTCAGCATCATCTACATCACTATTGACATCATTCATGACAGCTTGCTTGCGCTTTACAGGGGTCTTGTGTTTGGGGGTGTGTGCAAGGTGCCGGTGGGACAATGGGACAAGATTCCCAAATTCATCAAGCTTCTCCACAGCAATAGCTGCGGCTAATCGTGTACCTGCAGTGGTTCGGACCGGGCGAGAACGTTGACCTGGAAGGATGAGTAAGTATTTCATAGCCACACTCAAATTACACTTGAATGAACTACTTACCTTGGTTTATGTGGGAACATGGTCGAATAGGTTTGGGGATTTTCGATGCATCAAGCTGTTGACCTTCTGGTCCTTGGGTGGGCTGATCTGTCATGGTAAGGCAAAGTTGTAAGACTCCACATGGATTGAGGGTCTATTTATTGCATCATGGGGCCTCCTTAACGCAGCGATCTCACCCTCATTTCCCAGCAATCAACAGAAGAAAATTGAGCATTGTTCTTGTTATTTGGATTAAATTTTAATAATAGTTACTTCTTGAAAAATGGAAGCGTACCTGTTGTTGAGATGGGCCGGTAGCGAGGGCTCCTGATCTTATGATTATGATAAGATAATCTAAAGTGCGTCAGATAATTGATTCAGAGACATTGCACACAACGCATTCTTTCTGTCTTGTCACATTTAAATAACTATATTTATTCTACTTATTGTTGTGCTCCTCTGAGCAGTATAAAAGGTTGCTACTCTGTACGTGTTCACTTCAGCTTTGACCACATTGAGTATTAGTTAATTAATCTTATCTCATATTTTTACCATATTTAGCTAACGCTTATCTGCTATCTAAATAGGTAAAGATACTATAGTGGGGGAGTTTTGGTGGCTTAATGACAAGATTAAAGCTCATTCAGTCAATGCCATCCATGCCATCTAATGCCGTCTACGGCCGTCTTTTTGACGGTTTGGACGGCATTTTCCGTACCCGTCCACCATCCGTCTCGACATTGACTTAAGCTCGGTACGGCACGGGTACGGCAACCGTACTACAGACCTGTCCATACCGTGAGGTACGGGTACGGTGCGCAGCCCTACTGCAAAAGGATTAGTTGCTGATGATAAGATGGGGAAAAGATGGGGGAAGGAGGGTAGGTTGGGTGATTTCTATTCCTATTCCTAGTGATTGGCAGGGGTAACCCTGGGGTATCCTCATTGGTACCCGTACCTGTACCCATACCCATAGTGATGGGTACGGGTAACCCACAGGTTACCCGCAGGTCACCCATGAAAATGCGTGCAAGTTTTTTACTTGCATCATGCATTTCGGATGACCGGCCCAGGCCTTCCCAGACCAAGACGATACACAATGTGTTCATTTGTGGCTGCTTAAGATCCCTCAATGACTCTTGTTTTATGTTTAGAAGATTAAGATAATTTATTATTCCATTTTTATCTTATTATTCTGCTTTCAATTTTATACAAGCACAACTAAAATTGTGACAGAATTCTCCCTGCGACATTACTAATGACTTGACATCATGTTTCACCGGTGTTTTGCTTACTGAGGGCCTAACCCCTCCTAATTCTCCTTAGTTCTAGCTCATTCTACTGCACAACCATTTAGATACTACATCATAGTACTAGAACCTTCCATTTACTATGACATAGCTAGATCTACCTGTATTTAAAGCACAGTAAAGTAGAAGAGACAGACTAAGTCTGTTCTCTTGTATTCAATCAGAGGTGCTTTGGAATCCTTGAATCCTCTCAGTTAGAGCCCCACTTGAACTCTCCAAGATGTGACTTGGAGAGCCTTCATCATCTTGTACTTGCTGCAGGACTGAGTGTCTCTGCCGTCAACTTTGATTTTCACACGCACCCTCGACTTCATTGTGGGCTTGACCAGAACTTGACTTTGCTGTGACCTAGAGCCTTGACTTATCTTGACGCGACTTGGGAGGCTAGCTCCCACACGATCCCTGACACAGTTCCGCACCTAACTGTGACAAAAATCCAGTATACAGCAATGATTAGATAGGATGTTATAGAACATTGATGAAAAGCCTGTCAGTAGTGATTGGCAGGGGTAACCCTGGGGTATACTCATTGGTACCCGTACCCATACCCATACCCGTCACTACAGGTACAGGTAACCTGCGGGTTACCCGTGGGTCACCCATGAAAATGCGTGCAAGTTCTTTACTTGCATCGCGCATTTTGGATAACTGGCCCGGGCCTTCCCGGACCAAGAAGATACACAACACATTGCTTAAGACCCCTCAATGGCTCTTGTTTTATGTTCAGAAGATTAAGATAATTCATTATTCCATTATTATTTTATTATTCTGCTTTCAATTTTATACAAGCACAACTAAAATCCAGTATACAGAGATGATTAGATAGGATGTTATAGAACATTGATGAATAGCCTGTCAGATAACCACACAGAATGCAAAAAAAATTAATGAACACATAGCAATTGGCAGGGGTAACCCCTGGATAATTGTTTTGATACCTGGGTTACCCATAAAATGAAACACGTGCAAGTTCTTTACTTGCATCACGCATTTCAGACAATCGGCCCGGGCCATCCCGGTCAAGGAGATATGCACTCAGACACAATGCATTCATTTATGGCTACTCAAGATCCCTCAAAGATTCCTATTTTATGTTTATAAGATTAAGATAATTTATTATTCCATTTTTATTTTATTATTCTGGTTTCAATTTTATACGAGTGCAACCGATCTTTGCATTTCTGCGCATTTCAGATAAATGGCCCGGGCCATCCCGGTCAGGGAGATAAGCACTTGGACACAACATGTTCATTTATGGCTACTCAAGATTCCTCAAAAATTGTTGTTTTATGTTCAGAAGATTAAAAGGATCTTTTATTTACATTATTATTTTATTATTCTAGTTTCATTTCATACAAGCGTGACTGTCCTGGTCCCTGGATGCACAATTCTGCACGTTTAAGTCAACCTTCCTTAATAGGAAGGAGGTCAGACCACCATGCAATGCAATGTAGTCACTGCCCCATGCAGCTTGTAGATACACACAGGCCTTGTTTCAATAAAGTAATTTGATAATTAGATTATAGAATAGTCTAAAGTAGTCTAGAGAGTATTTTAGATAGTGCCAGACTGGCAGAATTGGTCACACGTTAATAAAACAGATGCATCATGATTTTCAAGAATGTAGATCACTGATAACAGTTTTATTTTACATTGCACTGTTAATCTGCTTTGATATTTTGTAGGATAATACTAGAACATATTTAACACCACCCTGTAGCATACATCAGACGAGATCTTGTATTTGTGTGGCTGCAGATGTGTTTTATCTTGGAAATTCTACTGATCTTGTCAATGGATAATCAGCGCCTATACCCGCCAAACCCACTGCATGGGTACGGGTTTCCATGGGTTGGGAGCCATATACCCGTACCTGTACCCAGCAAAACCCGTGGCGCTTACCTGCACGGGTATGAAAACCCTTGACAATCACTACCTGTCAGATAACCACACAGAATGCAAAAAAATTTGATGAACACATAGAAATTGACAGGGGTAACACCTGGATAATTGTTTTGATACCTGGGTTACCCATAAAATGAAACGCGTGCAAGTTCTTTACTTGCATTGTGCATTTTGGACATCCGGCCTGGAACATCCCGGTCTAGGAGATATGCACTTGGACACAACACATTCATTTATGGCTTCTTAAGATTCCTCAAAAATTCCTGTTTTATGTTCATAAGATTAAGATAATTTATTATTCTATTTTTATTTTATAATTCTGGTTTCAATTTTATACAAGCGTGACTGTTCTTTGCATTTCTGTGCATTTTGGATAAATGGCCCGGGCCATCCCAGTCAGGGAGATAAGCACTTGGACACAATGCATTCATTTATGGCTACTCAAGATCCCTCAAAAATTGTTGGTTTATGTTCAGAAGATTAAATGGATCCTTTATTTACATTACTATTTTATTATTCTGCTTTCATTTCATACAAGTGTGACTGTCCTGGTGCATTTAAGTCAACCTTCCTTAATAGGAAGGAGGTCAGACCACCATGTGATGCAATGTAGTCGCTGCCCCATGCAGCTTGTAGATACATGCGGGCCTTGTTTCAGTAAACTAATTTGATAATTTGATTATATTATAGTCTAAAGTAGTCTAGAGAGTATTTTAGATAGTGCCAGACCAGCAGAATTGGTCGCGCATTAATAAAACAGATGCATCATGATTTTCAAGAAGTGGGTCACTGATAACACTTTTATTTTACATTGCACTGTTGATCTGCTTTGATACTTCATATGATAATACTAGAACATATTTAAAGATACCCTGTAGCATACATCAGACGAGATCTTTTATTTTTGTGGCTGCAGATGTGTTTTATCTTAGAATTTCTACTGATCTTGTCAATGCATAATTGGCACCTATACCCACCAAACCCGCTGCGTGGGTATGGGTTTCCACGGGTTGGGAGCCATATACCCATACCTGTACCTGGCAAAACCCGTGGCACTTACCTGCGCAGGTATGAAAACCCTTGACAATCACTACCTATTCCTAACACACACACCTTTCCCCCTCCCTGTTACATCTGGTGCAGGATGTTCTGCACAACATGTGCTTGTTTGTTCAATTCAGTGAAAGGACCATCAATAGATCCTTTGGAGGAGACAGGAGGAGTCAAAGTCCTGGAGGCTGAACTCCCTTAGGATGATGTTGAGCAGAGAGGTGTCAGAAACACTGAGACAATCAAGTACTGAGGTTCAAGGGTCCTGTCCAGAAGACAAACACCAATGTATTCAATAAGTTGAGTCTGAGGAAGCTACAGTGTAGTTACAGTGGACTTATATGTTGACACAGGACGTGTCTGGAGATGCTTCAGGCATCTAAGGTTCGCTTCAGCTGTAGATTAGATTAGATTAGATTTCGGAGTATCGGACTTTTTATGTTATCTTTATTACATTTCTTTCTCACCTTACTCAGCTGATTAGTGATGGACTTAGTAATGCGCAGTATAGCATGTGATTCTCCTTTGGCCAATGGCCTTTGTCCCTCACTGTTTATTGTCCGGCACTTGTGGACTTATTCCCAGTGTGCACAGACCATTTCCCCTGGCCCCCATGGGTATATAAGGGTGTCTGTTTTGTCCTTTACACTTCAGAGTTCTTCTTCCTCTGAAGTGTAAGTCGTCTTTAGTTTACTTCTACTTTTCCTTTGACTAACATTCTCTGTGTAGATAACTTGTCTTTTAGGTCAGTAGTATAGTATTATAGAGTTCTTCTTCCTCTGAAGTATAACTTTACATCCTAGCTTCTGATAGGTAATTAAGTAAGTGTCTGGTCATAAAGATAAGAAGATAAGAGATAAGAACATAAACAGTGGCACACATCAGTCAACAAGTGCAAACATAGTCATGGGGAAGGCTGCAGTGCATGTGATGGATCCCAGGATGGGGACATGACCAAGAAGTGTAACATAGGTGGAAGGGACAGGTTCTCATTAGGAAGGGTGAAGAAAATGGGGTTGCTTGGCAGAGGTTGTAACATCACCCCCCTTTCTGGTTTGAGCTGACCCAGATTATGATCCCCCATGGTATAGGTCTCATCTGCTGCACACTGGTGATTGCACAAGAATCCATATGGACCTCATTGTCCACATTGTGGACACATGTTGTAGACAGGACAGTCGATCTCTCTATGCCTGGTGTTATGTTGTAGGCACTTGCCACACCAGCCAGATGGGTTAATGATCATGGGGGTGATGCCAAGATGGTGGAAGATACAAAAGTGGCTCCAGTGGAGGTTACTGTGGCAATGGTGACACCACTTGCAGTTGAGAGGGCAGTTCCAGCTGATATGATACTTGCTATCACATTGCCAGCTGTTGAACAGGCATAGGCGCAGCATACTGACTGTGAAGGTTAGCAGGTTAGGCTAGACAAAGACAAGTTAGCTTCAGAGGTTGAAGAAACTCTATTATACTATACTACTGACCTAGACAAAGACAAGTTACTACTAAGAGCGTTAGTCTCAAGGTATAATAGTAAGTAAGAGAAGGGACTTATGCTTCAGAGGTTGAAGAAACTCTGAAGTGTAAGAGACGAAACAGACACCCTTATATACTCTTCAAGGGATGGTCTGTGCACTGGGAATAAGTCCACAAGTGCCAGACAAAGTCCAAACAATAAACATGAGGGCATAAGGCCATTGGTTACTACAGAAAATCACATGTTACATGGTGTATCAGTCAGCTACTGCGGAATGTGAGAAAGAAAGTAATAATGATAATGTAAAAAGTCTGAAACTCCGGTATCTAATCTAATCTACAAAGTAGCTAATCTAATCACCTGATGCCTGAAGCATCACTGAACATCTTCTGTGTTCAACACCAGCATGTCTCGCCTTGGGGATTTTTGTGCATGTGTGGCATCTCAAATTGATTCGGTAGTAGTGTCAGGGCAGCCCCTAGTGATCATGGAGGGAGGGGTCATGCATAGGTGTCAGCATACCTCTTGGCAATGTTGAACCAAGATACCGGTACAGAGGCTCCGGGATAGCGGTACGACATGATTGTGATCACGTGTAGATAACGCAAGTAAGAACATGTTCATAATTAGCTAGATTACTTAGAATATACATCTAAGATCGGGCATGTGATCAAATCACATCAATAATGAGATAACGCACTTGTATAATTAAGTAGCCGATATAGTACATTAAATTGTATATAAACTACTGTATAACTGCTATAGATTAAGCAGTTGCTATCGCATTAACGACTGCATCTAAGTCTCAAAGTAAAACAAAGGTGAGATAGCTAGCAGTAATGTAGTATCTAGTGTAGGCTGCACCATACCTGTTCTATAGGTTATGGGCCCTGGTGGGCATCTTGCGCCTTTATGGCTGCAATACACACTCTGCACCTTTAATGGCCGCAATAAACATTTTCTGTGCCTTCAATGGCTGCGATAAGTGTCTGCGCCTATACGGCTGCAAAAGTAGATGCTACCAGTGAACACAACGTTCATGCGCCTTTATGGCTGCACTGCTAATGCGCCTTTAAGGCTGCATAAAAACTACTAAGCTCACCATTGCGCCTTTATGGCCACATCTATGGTTTCTAAGAGCCTGAGTTCTGTTTTGTGCTCTGAGTATCTTTTGTCGCATTCAATGCTGACTATGGCTTCTTTTACAGAAACCATTTACTCACGCTTCCAAAAACACTTACTCAAATCTTAACAATGTCGTCTCAACTGACAATTGCCATTCCCGTCTTTGACGGATCTAACTATTCCGCTTGGGCCAATGTGATGAGGGCTTTCCTTATGTCTAGTGGGCTTTGGGAGGTCACGAATGGCTCCAACCCTCGTCCTAATGCCAAGGATGAACAGAACCCCACTGAAGATGAAAAATTACTTCAGAAGGAATGGGACCACGCTGATAACAAGGCGATCGGCACTATAATCTTGAGGCTGTCCACTGCGATCCAGCACGAACATACCTCAACTGGCTCTTCCTTCCTTATATGGGTCGGTCTAAAGAGCAAGTATGGCTCAGTGGGGCCCGCTGCGATCTTTAGGGACTTCAAAGAAGCCCTAAACTTTCGCCTGGACTCTGCCAAGCACCCCTTGCCTCAGATTAACCACCTTGAGGTCGCCTTTGAGCGCCTTGAGACCAATAGTGTCACCATCCCTGATGTCTTGCAGGGCATGCTCCTGCTCCATATGCTCCCTCCCAAATGGGAGGCCCTTATCCCCACCATCCTTGTCAGAAGATCTCCTTCCAACATTAATCTAGCTGTAATCTGCGATGCCGTGCTTGCTCAGTGGGAGCAAGATCGATCCAGGGGTAAGAACCCTCATGCAGCTAATAAGCTCTCGGCAATCAAACGGAAGCAGGGTGACCCTTGCTTTAATCAGCAGAAACACTTCGGTGGCAAGCAGCTGGAGCAAGCAGAGAAACAGTCAGATCAGAAATTCCAGCGCGGGCGCTGTGCCGGGAAGAAGTACAGAGATAATCAGCAGTCCAAGGGACAGCAGCATTCTCACATCGCCAATCAGGCGTTCTTCCCTCCTCATCTCATGACCACGCCATCCATTCCCTCACCTCCTGCGTTTAAATCTCATTACAGGAACGGAAGGCCTTGCATCGTGATGCATACCACACCTAAGGAGCAGATCCCTGGCTGCTATCAAGCGTTTAACCAAGCCTTGGATCTGTGCGACAATATAGGTGTGCCAGGGACCTCTTGTAACATTAAACCGCTTGAGGCCCGCATCACTGACCAATTCTCAAGAGTGTCGTCCAGTAAGACCAAACTGGAGGACCTTGAAGAGGATGGAGATGAGCTGCCCCGCAAGAAAACCAGATCCCCCTCACCTATCGATGTCGATTCAGAAGATGAGGAGGAGGACCCCAATAATCCTCTGGACTGGGGTTCTGATCATCTTGATGATCAGTTGGCTGATCTGGCTGGTCTAGACGAGGATGACAATCAAGATGTGTACGTCCCTCCTTTCCTTCTACCCTGCAAAGCTCATAGACGCATTTACGCTTCTTTAGTTCGTGCTTCTAGGGAACCCCCCATTGAGAGCCGTTGTTATGCAGGAGTAAACAGCACAGTACATGACTTTAGGTCATGTACCAATATATTTGAGTTGCGGCATAATTGCCTGTGTGCTAAATGTAAAGGAAAGACTACGGACGATAGCCATATAACATGGCTCTTAGATTCAGGTGCTTCATCGCACTTTACCTTTTCTCTCGACGATTTCATTGAGTATGAGGACATGACGAACCCTGAGCCCGTTAAAACGGCTTCTAAGCCAATCTATATCAAAGGGAAGGGTACAGTTCTACTAGAACACAATGTCACATACAATGGAGTCACTAGAACACGCACTACGCGCTTATATCCAGTATATTACATTCCTGATATTACTGGGAGACTCCTGAGTGTCGGAGAATTTCTTAAGCAAGGGCTGAACGTCTATGGGGACGAACACCAATTAACCTTGCGCAATAAGGGATCCAAAGTCCCTGTTATTCAATGCCATCTGGCAATTCCTGGCCAAACTATCTATTGGCTTCATTCTAAGATCGCAAATTTACGATCTTACTCCACAATCTACACTGTAGATTACGATCGAATGCATAAGCGCCTAGGACATCCTTCAAAGGAAGTCTTACGTCATGCCAAAGATCACACTAAGTGTTACGACCCTACTCTTTTCCTGACCTTTACACTGCACCTCCCCCTTGTACCACACTTGACTGTCCATTCCCCTATTCCACCATCCCTTGACCACTTTGGCCCCAGAACCCAGATGCCTATGGCCTTGTGCCTAGGACCTTTGACTTGATGCCCTTGGCTCACTGCCTTGGGACCCTGCCTGATGCCTGTGGCCTGTGTGCCCAGGACCCCACCCTGATGCTGGTGATATGACGCGCATAGCACCCCATCCCTGACACCTGCACCTGACCCACTGATAGTTCAGCTACTGTGCTGTTGGCTGTAAACCCCCCTTCTCCTGATGCTTGGCCTTTGTCTTGGCCAGCATCTGTACCCTGTCCCTGTGGCTGACACCCATAGGATCTCTGACACTGTCCCTGCCAATCTAATCTTCAACTTTGGCTTGTACTTGACCCTCTGCCAGTCATGTGACTCCTGGCCATGTGACCCTTGGCCATGTGATCCTTGACCATGTGACTTTGGACCATGTGATCCCTGACCCTGATCACAGCATCTTCATCTGATCATTTACCCTCTTCTGATCACATGGCCCATCTGGCTTATCATTCGCTTCTCTGATTCCTGTGGGAGTATTCCCACATCCACCCTGACTCCTGTGGGACCTGTTATCTCCCCATTTACCCCTGACCCTGGTGGGAATCCTCCCACACTGATATGACTCCTGTGGGGCTGTCCCACATGATTATGCTTCTGATAAGGCTTATCCTTATCATGGACTATATTTGACATCTTATCTGCTATTGGATGATAAGGACTCTGACCCTGTTCCTGATTAGCTACAAACCAGATCCCCATACAGTATATAAGACCCTGTAGACAGTTTGTACAACCCTAGATTTGACCTCTTGGGCCTTCAGCCTAGAGATCTTAGACCCCAATACATCAGAAGCCTTTTCCCCTCTTTTTGCGTCCTTGAGATCCCTGCAGGGACCCCCATTGCCTCTGGCAATGGGTGTGTACCCTTCCCTTTGAACCCCTCTGCCATTCCCCAGGGCTCCAGTGTGCTTGGTGTGCTTCTGGCACAGCAACTGGGCCCTGTCCCCACTTAACAGCCTTAGGGGATTAGCTCCCTTTGGCTGGCTCATCCCGTCTCCCTCTGTGCTTGATTATAGCACCAAACCTTAACCGATTCCGAAGCTAGACAGTGCCCAGAGTCTAGCCTTATTGTGCTAGGCTCATGGCTGAGGTAATGGACCCGTGCCGACCTGTGCACGCCGCACAGAACGCTCCGCTGAGCATAACACTAAGGGATTCCCCCGAGATCTATCTTATCTGAAGACAGCTCCCTTATGCCCGGGATGTGCACAAGGCAAGATGCCTTCGCAATCTTATCTCCTGTCTGAAACACATGCCTCAAAGCCATTTGGGCGCATTCATTCAGATCTGAAGATCTTCCTGGTAGAATCTTATCATAAATACAAATATTTTATCAGCTTTATTGATGATTATATGTCATTCGCATGGATTGTCTGTTTGCGCACTAAGTCTGCTGCAATAAACACTTTGCGACAATTCCTTGCCATGATCAAAAATCAACATAACACCACGATTAAAGAGTGGATGTCTGATGCTGGTGGCGAATACAAGTCTGATGTATTATGAATGTACTAAAAGATGAAGGGATAAAAATCCTACAGAGTGTGCCTTATACTCCCCAACAAAATGGCTGCGTGGAGCGCTTCATGCGCACTTGTATGGATAAAGCGCAATCGATGCACATTGAGTCATGTCTTCCAGACTCTTGGTGGGAATTTGCTGTATTGCATGCGGTGCATCTCTACAATAGGACTCCTGTACGTCACCTAAAATGGCAGACACCTTATGAGAAGATACATGGAGAGGCACCAGAGATATCTCATTTGCGTGTCTTTGGATGTGGTGCATATGTCTACATTCCTGAAGAACGTCGCAGCAATAAACTAGCACCTAAGTCAGAACTTATGGTGTACATTGGACAGGCAGATGGCATTAAAGGCCATCTGTTCATGAGGCTTAGCAATAATCAATTATACACGCAAGCTACAGCCCTATTTGATGAGAATCTCTTCCCTAAGTGTGATTCCACCAGACGGCATGGAGTTACAAAATTGAATGAGCCTCTACATACTGAAGGGCCGGATACACAGCCCATTCCTTTAGTGGACGATGATGATTTCCTACCATCTCACCTTCCACCTTCCAAACAAATAGAAGGACCTCAGGTTCTTGACGAAGAACCTAGCGCTTCACAGCCAGAGGTACCCTTGCCTTCTCCTGTGCCAGAACAACAACCAGTGCCTTTGCGGTGCTCTACATGGGAAAGGAAAGTTGCACTTCGCCCTGGGAATGTCTATGGGGATAACAGGCACCCTGTCGATCAGATTACAGACATTCAGCGGATGTGGCAATGGAGACGAGCAGTGGAACCTCAGGGTAGCTCCCCGATTCCATCTGTGCATTTGAGACAGGTTCCTGGTCCTAGTCTCAACACTCCAGCCTGCACTAGCGACGATCCGCTTAAACCCATAAGGGGGAGTGATGATGAAGTTGAGGATCTAGTAGATCTCGTATCTCAACTAGCCCAGGAAGGGGGAGGAGAATTTGTGAATTATCTGCTCGCCAAAGCAGTTCCACATGGTTCACAGCCACTAGACATGTCCAATATACGAGAGTGGACATATAGAGATATTTTGCGCATGCCTGACGCGCAACAAAAGGAATGGAAGACTGCCTGTCACAAAGAACTTGAGGCACTTCGCAGACGGAACGTCTTTACGCTTGTGGACCCTCCCAAAGGGAGGAAGACAATAAAAAACAGATGGGTCTTTGACCAAAAATCTGATGGTCGTAAGAAAGCTAGGCTTGTTGCCAAAGGCTTTTCTCAGTTTGAAGGCGTTGACTTTAATGAAATATTCTCACCTGTTGTAAGGTTTGAGACTGTCCGGTTGATGCTCGCACTTGCAGCGCTTGAGGATTGGCACATCACTGGATTAGACGTCAAAAGCGCTTTCCTGTATGGTGAACTAGATGAAGAGCTATACATGGAACAACCTGAAGGTTTCAAAATTAAAGGACAAGAAACCAAAGTGCTACGACTACAACGCGCCATTTATGGTCTTAAACAAGCTGCCTTAGCATGGTGGAAGGCGCTGGATAAATCCATGGCAGCGATGGGCTGTAAACGCCTACTCTCAGACTCAGGCCTATTTCTATATAAGGCTAATAATGGGTCAATCGTCGTCATCATTGTATATGTCGATGATGCGTTATTTATGGGGAATGACGAAGTCCTAGTCAGAAAATTAAAAACTGACTTTATGAACAAATGGGAGTGCAGGGATCTAGGAGATACAAAGGAGTTCTTGTGAATGCACATAACTAGGAAGGATGGCAAAATTCTACTTGATCAACAGCCATACCTAACTAAAGTGCTGCAACGCTTTGGGATGCTCAACGTGAAATTTGCGCCCACTCCTCTCCCAGAAGGCTATCATCCAGAGCCTAACACTGAACCTGCCGATCCTTCCATTCGTTCAAAGTTCCAACAAGTAATCGGCTCATTACTTTACATTATGTTGGGCACGCGACCAGATATTGCCTTTGCAGTGACAAGGCTATCTCAATTTGCCGCTAATCCATCTCAAGATCATCTTGATCGAGCGCTGTATATCTGCTGATATTTAGCTGGCACATCTGATTACACGCTTATCTACGATGGCAGATCAAATGGCGGATTGATCGCATGCACTGATTCTGATTGGGCGTCAAACCCAATAGATCGCCAATCTACTACTGGATATATGGTGAAAATAGCGAATGGGATATTCAGCTGGAATTCTAGAGTGCAAAAGACCACAGCGCTCTCATCCACTGAAGCAGAATACATGTCGCTTTCTGACACAACGTGACAGATTGTATGGATCAAATCGCTTCTAAGTGAAATTGGCATTGATCTAGGACCTGTTCCCCTCTGCGGTGATAACCAAGGCTCCATCTTTATGGCCTCTAATCCTGTACAAGAGCGACGGATAAAACATATTGATATCCACTTCCACTACATTAGACAAATTGTACAGGAGAAGAAAATCGAGCTATTCTTTATAGAAGGCTCTGAAAATCCCGCAGACATGTTCACCAAGAATTTGGGACATGTCAAATTCCTGAAATTCAGGAGTCAACTTGGGCTAGAGATTAACTCGCCTAAGTAGGGATAATTGCTTAGCACGCTTAGCAGCGGCACTTAGCAAGGGGGAGTGTTGAACCAAGATACCAGTACAGAGGCTCCGGGATAGCGGTACAACATGATTGTGATCACGCGTAGATAACGCAAGTAAGAACGCGTTCATAATTAGCTAGATTACTTAGAATATACATCTAAGATCGGGCATGTGATCAAATCACATCAATAACGAGATAATGCACTTGTATAATTAAGTAGCCGATATAGTACATTAAATTGTATATAAACTACTGTATAACTGCTATAGATTAAGCAGTTGCTATCGCATTAACGACTGCATCTAAGTCTCAAAGTAAAACAAAGGTGAGATAGCTAGCAGTAATGTAGTATCTAGTGTAGGCTGCACCATACCTGTTCTATAGGCAATAGTCTGGTATGTGTCTCCAATCTCCAGCCTCTTCCTAATGTCCATCAATTCTTGTTCCACCTGGAACATCCCACTTGTCAACCTTGTCATCTGCTTCATGTACTCCTTGTATTGTTGGTTCATGGTGGTGCATAGTGTCAGCACCTTCCACAGTCTCATTACCTCAGCTTTGAGACATGGGAGGTGCATGTTGTTCAGTACTTCATCAATCACAAAGGCTTGGGGGTCATCAGCAGCCAAGTGTTGTAGTTGTTTGTCACTCATCATATGATGAAGCTGACCTGTATATCTTTCCTCCAAGTAGACAGGTGCTCCATAAACTGGTCCATCCTTCTTCATGCACCCTGCAACATCCATTCCTCCATTGGTATAGAAGATATACTTAGCAATGACCTTGTCTCCATTGGCCATTGTGATTTCGAGGGGGAAATACAAGGAGGAGTTGGGGTTGTTGTAAAAGAAGGGAAACTCTGGAGCTTCATCATTTTGTTCAACATTGAGTAGGTTGTTTGGGTGTGGTTCTTCATCGTGGTTGAAGTCATCATTGGGGTTGGGGGATTGGGTCTTGACCTGTTCTTCTGCAGCTTCATAATCAATAGGGGAAGAGGGACATGTAGAGGGGTGGGCAGTGGGGAAGTTCTTGACAACTACAGTGGAAGTGAAGGCATCGATGGCAGTGTTGGCAGCAATGAAAGACATGATAGATTGTATGGTGTTAGAATGTTGCTGGGAGAGCATGTACTGGGGAATTCATCTGGGCCCAAGGGCTTTTCTTTTAACCGTTCTTGGGCACTTGGGGATGTCATAAGTGGAACTCTGTGATAAGGGCTGGGGAAAAGATGTTCCCAGCAGGTTCCCACAAGTTGTCAGAGTCTGGGAATCCTTTCCACTTAATCAGGTAATGTAGCTTGTGCCCTCAGCCCCTTTGTGTTGAGTCTAGAATGTGCTCCACTTCCCATTCCGCTTCTCCATTGATAAGGTCATGTGGGGGTCTTGGGAAGTTCTCCCCATGAATGAAGGTTTCCTTGTACAGGGTCAGGAGTCTGGCATGGAAGACAGGATTAGTGATTGTCAAGGGTTTTCATACCTGCACAGGTAAGCGCCATGGGTTTTGCTGGGTATGGGTACGGGTATACGGCTCCCAACCTGTGGAAACCTGTACCCACGTGGCAGGTTTGGCGGTAGGGCTGCGCGCTGTCCGTTTGACGGTGACGGCCATCTATTTGACGGTGAGGGACGGGTACGGCTGACCCATAGACCTACCGTTTTTGGTACTCACTGGATCACTTATGGTATGGTATGGGTACGGTACGGCCGTTTTACGGTATACGGTAGTAGACGGTATTACTAAAGAAAATAAAGTTGAGCTAGGTAGCATGAGCAAGAAGCTAAAAGCGATAAAGAAATGGATAGGTGTATTCTGGGGCTATTCTACACCCTTTTTATGTAGTTTATGAGTACAATACCCAACAATCAACTTTACCAGTCATAATCTGAAACTCATAGAGGGACTTCAAGTGTTGTCTTTGCTTCCATGAGTGCAAGTAGTGTAAATAGGGCATACTGGAACATGAACTCCCTCAATAAATGTAATTGTAGATACATTATCACAAAAGAGACGTCAGAGAAGCAATATCAAAACATGCCCCAAAAGGGTATGGAAACAGGCATGGCACAGGCTTGTACCTAGATGCTATAATACTATTATCTATCTCACCTTGTTAGCTTATAGACTTAGATGCTTGCAGTAATGCGATAGCAACTGCTTTATCTATAGCAGCTATACAGTGGTTTTATATACAATTTAGATGTATTATATTGCTACTAAATTAGCATTATCTCGCTTGTTTATGAATGTGATTTGATCACATAATCGATCTGAGATGTATATACTCAATATCTAATTAATGACGCGTTTTTGATCTCATCAATTATGCTATCTATCTATCTATACGCAATCACAATTATGTTGGACTGCTATCCCAGTACATGCGAGCATACCTCCATCTGGACTCTGGCAGACCAAAATGATGAGATTATAGATGCAAAATAAGACAAGTGGGAACGTGCAAGAGGGTTTTAGAAGTGTAGCATAAATTGTATAAAAACCTCTAAGTTCAATAGGAGTCCTTTTAAAATATTATGAAGTCGCACTTGTATACAAGCAAAAATGACGGAGAAATGAGAAGTCGTACAATAACACAATAGCATAACGGGAGTCTGTAGAATGTAATGCAAGTCAATCAACAATTGAATCTTCAGATACAAGTTATTTTCCTCAAGCGGTGACCAGAGAATTAAGCAGGTGCAATTTGAGCACATTGTATGGCATCACAAAACCAATTTACATTAAGGCATAAATGAAACATCTAGACTAATTGACAGCTCAACGGCCCAGTGAAGTATCAGCTTGCATGCGTGCAAGATGCAACCGCTTCTTGACAAGCATCAGTGTACAGATGGTATTTGCATTGAGACTAGCGCGATGGAGGGAGATCGTGTCGCATCCACCAGAGAATATTCTCTCAATGGCAACAGCAGAACCTATGTCAGGTTCGGTCCATTAATAAGAAGAAGATTATTATTAAGTTTAAATTACTCACCAGGAATGCATAGAATGTCACGCGCCAAACGAAGGAGGTTTGGGAACTGCATGCGTCGACCCATCCACCAATGAATTGGATTACAAGTGTCGAAATCTTCAGCAGGGAGTTTGAAATATTCTTTGAGTTCATTGGTAGAGCTCTTCTCTTTTCTGCGATACTGAGCAGTGAAGGATTTCTGAGGAGGTGATCCCAAAATCAGCAGTGATGTGACAGGCAAAGATGATG